>CATIWK010018084.1:0-31406 GCA_949634005.1 Mallotus japonicus | reverse complement strand
TGTTAAAATTCATTTATTTCTTAATATTTTGCAACTGATTTTTGTTTTTTTTTCTCATTGTTTTGCAGGAATACAAAGCAAGATTCCTATTATTTTGGATGGAGTCTTTAGCTTTATGCAAAGTTGATTTTTGTCTGTAATTAATATATAATTATTTTGTTGCCTGTAAATCTATAATTAACATAGAATTAGGGCTTTAATTTTATGTGTTAATTTATAGAATTAAGGCTTTAATTTTATCTGTAAATTTATAGGGCTTTAGTTTATAAGGGGCTATTAAGTATTGTTTGGGTACAGGCTATTTATTTTGCTGCCTTAGGGCTTATAGTTTTGAACTTTACAAACTTTTATATGTAAAGTTGGGCCACGCCCATTAAAAACCTTTAAAATATTAAATGTTTATTAGTTCTAGGCTCAATTATAATGTGCCGTAAAAAATCGACCCAACCGACCTGACCAACCTGATTCAATCGATTAACCGAATCGTCGGTTTTGTCATCAAATAGGTTCAGTTCGGCCTCCAAATTTCCCCCCTCTTTAACCCAATCTGAATGCCCATCCGCAACCCGACCCGACCCGACCCATCCATTTCTCACCCCTACTTAGTGATACGGCCCATTTCTTTTAAATGTGCTTAAATTAACAAACAATATGGACTTCTCCTCCACAATGGCACGATCTCCAAAATAACAAAGATCGTTACCAAAGGAAAATGAGGGGAAAAACGAGAGTCTGTTACGGAAAAAGAAAGAGACGATTGAAGTGGAGGGGGATGGCTTCTTAAAAAAGGGAGAACAGAAAAAAGAAAAAAGAAAAAGGGTGACTGAAACTAGAGAGAGAGAGAGAGAGAGAGAGAAACAAAGATGAGAACAGAAATAGAGAAGTAGAGAAGGAGATAAAAAAGAAGATTAAAACACTAAGGGCAGATCAAGTGAAGAGAAAGGAGTGTTGGTGTTTACACTAACATGTTGCGCTATTTGAATCAGTGAATTTCTGAGGACCAAAGACAGGGATCAAGTTTGTGAAACAATTAATTTTTGTTAACTAATATGAGTTTGTTCCCTGTGTAGGTAGGAACTGTGTTGGAGTTTTTAAAATTACTATTTTAGCCTTTTTAGAATTATTTATTTCATTTTTGTTTATTTATTTTATTATTGTATGTAAAAAGGGATGTGGTTCATTTCTTTTTCTTTGCATGTGCTTCTTTTTTATTATTGATTATGTGTGAATGAATAGTTTTGTTTGTAGTGAATTGAATTTAAATTACATGATAGTGGTCTAATTAAAAATTTGGACTTAACTGTAAAAATTGGAAATTATTTGGAGAAAATTGCAACATTACATGTTGATAAGGAAACAATTAAATAATTAAAAGTAGTAAAACAAGAGAGACAAATGGAGGCCGATCACAAGGTCATGTGGACATTCTAAAAGCTCATATGAAGTTTTCGAACTCAGCCTTTAAAGACAGTTTTTGGGCCCTCTATGGAATCTAATTTTCGTAAAATGTGTCCTAAATTTCATTCGGGTGACGACTCCTATCTCTGTTCTAAGTTCAAGCTTCGATTGTATCTTCTAAATGGGACCTGAGTCTACACAGTATCGTGGTCACCAAACAATTGAATTCGCGTTGAATTTCACTGCCTATAGATAATAAGTTGTTATTTTTTTTAACAACATATTTCATTTAACTTAAGCCAACAAAGTCAGAATACAAAATGACAGCCAACTTGGCTGGAGGATATACAACCCAATTGGGATGAGGGAAAAAACATGATTTGCTACCTAGTCAGCTGCTATATTTGCAGCTCTTTTAACAAAACAACAAGAAAACATTCTTTCCTGGCTAACAATTAAATTAGTATCATGAACAACAACTTGAATTTTCCATGGTACTCCCTCATTAGGCTTTTGCAAAACTGCAATCAGCAGTTTAGAGTCTGTCTCAATGAGTACTTGGTGCTGATTTCTCGATTTAGCAAGCACTAAACCAACAAACAAAGCTTTAGGGTCTCCAGCCAATACAAAATACGTTGATCTTGAAAACCAATATCCTGCTCTCAAAATTCCTTTTTCATCCCTTACAATCAACACCATGGATGCCATTTTTTTCTTGTTGTCTAAAACTGACATCACTGTTGATTCCGGAATTAATTCCAGAAGCACCTGGAGCTAGAGCAAACCAAGAAGAACACCGCTCTGAAGACATCGAGCTTCTGCTCACCAACCTAGTGGATGAAAGAATGCTCATTTGAAAATCCCAGAGAACTACAGCTTTAGTAACGACCACAAGAGAACTGTTCTTCATGTCCTCCAAACCCAAAATTCTCTTAGTGAGAGAAATAGGGAGAACAAAAAGGGATTTAGCTCTAGATCTAGTGCTAGTAAAAAAAATATTTATAGCTTGAAAATAGAATTTTTTAAAAAATTCAGTCTAGAAATTTTATTAAAAAAATTTTATTGATTTGTAAAATTTTAAAATTAATAAGATTTAAAATCAAATGCTCATCTCAATTATAACAGAGAAGGGTAATGATTTTTATTTTAAATATTTTACTATTTTAAAGAAACTTAATTAGAGAAATACTAATAAAATCATATGAATCAAACATTTTTACTCTATTTGTTTTTATCTTTTTTTGGTTAATTTTTATTAAATAATAAAAACACAACCTGCTTTTGGGCTCCACCTCCTTTCTATCACTCTTCTATAAAACGACAATCCAACTGACACAAACTGTCACTGGCGCACATTATCCTGTCCATGCTAAAATGCGCGACGGGTAGATTTACTTGTGTTACAGCTATAGAACAACCCAGCAGCTTTGGGGGTCGTACAAAAGTTGACCTGGCAAATTGACAATGACACGTGGCAAGATCACAACGGTGTGTATTCTTTTGTTTTTTGAGTGATGATGTGATAGGGATAAGACGTTACAGAGGAAAGTGGGGCCCGAATTGGCAGAGAGAGGAATCTCTGTCGTTTTGTCCTGAGTGGCAAGAAAAAAAAAAATGGAAGAGTTCAAAATGTTGAGTCGAACGAGTTGACCCGGTTTGACTCAGACTAATTATAAAGGGAGCACGTGTCATGAATATAAACCTGCCATTTCAAAAAGGCAATAATGGGATTGGCTCCACCAGACAGACATGCCAAAGTGGTCTCTGTCCTGTCCGTGCCCTAATCCTCATGTGATATGCACGTGACCTATAATTTTATGCTATATTATTTTTTGCATTAAATAAAATTTCCTTTTTTTTTTAATTTGTGTGTTTTTTGTTAGAATACAAAGGTTACTATGACTAATTCCTGTGTATTTATTCCAAAAAGTATATGTATATATACTATAGAAATTACATATATTAATTGTTAGTATTTTTAAAAATGAAATATTTAAATTTTTATTTTACGGTGTAATATTATAAACACATATTTATTCGTGCTATGAATAAAATTTTTTATTTTTCACAAATTAAATTCAAAACTATTTTATCAAAGTCAATTGAGTTAGATGCATCAACTACGATTTGTAGCATGATTGATGTGATAAATTGATATACATGTTTATATACATTAAGAATATTCATATGAATTGAACTTTATATAACTCCTAATTATAAAAATTGTGTTTTTTATGAACCAATATGAATTCATTTTTTAAGTTTAGTTATTTTTGGATCAAGTTTGGTGCACCATAATATTTAGTCTGAGTGGTGGATTGTTTAATGTAATTTTATGTTCTTAAAAATAGTTTTGAATAATTCAAGAGTGTTTGAATTACATATAGCTAATATGATGTCCAATTGGCATCCACCTAATTTAAGGTTTTAATTTGTTTATATTTTTGAGAGAAAAAAATAAATAATAAGGTTTTTAGCTGTCTCAATTTCATTAGATGATGATTATTAAGAGTGTTGATGGTAAAGCATATGATTTCTGATAAAATCAAATGAGTAGAAAATGATATATTGCCAAAATTTCATAAGAAAAATTGACTATTCATGTCTAAAGCCAAACCAGTGAAAAGGGTGGGTGCCTAATGTTGGTTGTGAGTTTGGCAGGTGAACTATAATATTTTTAATTATTGTGAACTTTTTTTGGGTCAGGATATATATATTATAAGGTCAAAATAACTATTTTTTTTTTATCTAAACCACCTCTATTTAGAGTCCTTAAATTTTGATTAATCTAATTTGATCCACATAGAATTGTAAGAGCGGCAAAATATTTTAACAGTTAATTGAATGTGACTGATACACTATATACGACTCAAACTTCTAAAAACAATAGAATGCAAACGTATATAAGAAAAAGACCTTAGGATAATTATTTTCAAAGAATTGTGAGCAGCAACAGCATTCAAAAGAGTAAAGTTGATAATTTTTCATCTAAGTATGTGAGCTATTAATTAACTAAAATGGAATAAAACCTAATGAATAACCACCAAGAAAAAGAAAAAACCTAATCAATAGGATTTAGAATTAATAGATAATATGGATTTTCGACCAATAGATGAGACTAGATAATAT
Source organism: Mallotus japonicus (assembly GCA_949634005.1). Taxonomy (NCBI): domain Eukaryota; kingdom Viridiplantae; phylum Streptophyta; class Magnoliopsida; order Malpighiales; family Euphorbiaceae; genus Mallotus; species Mallotus japonicus. Next base: position 26,879 of record CATIWK010018084.1, on the reverse strand, counting down.
GGATTTTAAGGCAAAGAAAGCAAAGAAGATTAATGAACAAAAAGTTATTAGAATAATTATAAAAGCTACTATTGTTAATTATTAGTGTTAATAGAAAAAAACGATTTATCAATCTACTTATAAATGTATGATACTATAATTATGAGTTTCTTTTTCCAAAAAAAAAAAATATAATTATGAGTTCCGACCAAAAAAAAAAAACTATAATTATGAGTCGACATATAATAAATTAGAATAATCATAAAAGCTATGATTATTAATTATTAGTATTAATAGAGAAAAACGATTTATCTATCTACTTATGACTGGATATAAGGTAAATTTTCAAAAAATTTTACTAAAAGGCACCGGGGTTTGATCTGGCCTGGACCAATTGTAGAAAAAAAATAAACAATAATATTCACATGAATGGTTTTTGTAAAATAATATAGTGGGCTAGGGATTTGGGCCCCCATCTAGGTAATGAGCTTGGTTTAGTAGAGAATAATTGAGCTTTGGGGTGGTTTGTAATGAAAAAGTTTGGCTGCCTACAAAAGTGTAAAGGACAACTTGAATGAATGAGTAGAATGGAAAACAGAGGAGGCATTAATTTGCTTGATAGAAAGATTGCTATATGCTATAACCTTTTTTTTTGTTTAGCCTATGAATGGTACTTCATTATTTATCATCTACAAACCTATCATTCACATAAGAGCAGCTTCAAAAGTAAACCTACAACAACAAATTTGGTGCTCATAGGGTCCTAAGGACACCCACTCTAAGAAATAATTTACCTCAAAACATTATAAAACCAGAAAATATGTGGGCCAATGATTTTATCCTTGATGTTTCTCAGCCTATGCTAAAAATGGTCTTCTTTTAATGTTTTGGAACCTCCTTGCTGCAACTAGACTACTAGTGATGGGTGACCTTGTGGTGCTTTATGTCAGGAACTACTGGCACATTTTGTACGGATGCTAGCAACTTACATGCATTGGTTGTGAAAAGTAGAACGTTTTGCCTTTTCTGGTCCTCTCTTCATTCTCAGATTTAATCAAGATTTATAATTAATTAAGCTTTTTATTTTTATTCTTTTTTTTTTCTTGTGGCTGGAATTTCATTTTCTTTAGAACTCAATTACAAAAACAAGTTGATTTGAGTGAGACTCTGATATCAATACAAAGAAACTTACCTCATCAAATCTTTTTACTTACTACTTGATAAGCTGGGCTTAATAACAAATCAGGACCTAAATCAGAAATTCCAAAGAAATCAGAAAATCTTTTGTTACACAACAGTTTGGATAAAATACATCTCATGTTCACAACAAAAATTGGAGGCAATATAACTCTATAGCTCTTGGATCTCAACTCAGGTAAGGAATGAATATATATATATATATGCAGGCAAAATGAAGCAGGGAGTCTCCATTTTGAGACCTGACACTGCCATTTCAGCAACCTCTGTGAATACGCAGAGAAACAAATTTTAGCATAACTAATGGGCATAAAGCATCAATAATAAGCCTACTTCTTAACTTCTAGATTACATCTCTGGCTCACTCAGACATTCACTACTCTACTACCTTTTTTTTAAAAATTTTTCAGAGCTTCCAAACATCTAATCATCTAAAGTCCTAGTTCTTATTTCATAAATGTACAGAAAGAACAAACCAACCGACAATTGAAAATAGAAAATGTAGAACCAGACAGCTGAAAGCTACAATGCTACTCTTCTAAATATAATCAAACAAATGATAGCACTATCAAAATGAATATTCTGGCACTGGGGGTAGACCTCCGTCCATTGCAGCCATAAGGGCCACATCCCTAGGATTAGGATTCTTTCTCATCTCTATGACCTTCCTGTGGGAGTTAGAGTGCAGCGTCGGAACAAAGGTAGGACTTGCAGCAGGACGGTACTCTGGAAAGAGGCGGCCAGACCTATATCGAACTCCACAAGCATTGCAAAGTGTCTTTGGCCCATTTGGCCCTTCTCTCCATTGTGGAGTTTTGGTCACCTCACAATGTGTGCATTTTCTGATTTCACCTGGAACTCCCGAGGATGATTTTTTCATTTCTACAGCACAAGACAACAGCATCAGATTCTTTTTCTTCTTCTGTTTTTTCTTGGCAAGGTCCAATGCTTTTTCATCAGGATAGGATTCTGATTCTGATTCAGAACTGCCCATAGCACGACTATTTGGAGCATACAATGAGGAGATGGAAGGGAATGTGCACCGCCGGGATTGTGGGCACTTGCTTCGAGGACGCCTCACAGGAACAGCAATTTTGGGGTGATAGACAGTTGGATTTTCAGCTGAAGAAGAGCTGCTGCTGCTTTCAAGGACTGAAACTGGACTGGGGGTACAGAACAGGTGTAAATACTTGCCCTCTGAAGAGTCATAATTTAGGAGATTGCTTCTGCTGGAGGATGCTTCAGCAGCTCTCAGCCATGGTTTTGGCTGAGAAGATTCATCACACTGAGCATCAAATAGAAGGTCAAATAAACCAAATATATACATGTATGTGTGTAAATGTTGCAGTTGCTTAGGGAACAATAGTAAAAATGATATTTCTCACTTTTCAGCACAAGAATAAAACATAAATAGAGCTCTAACAACTAAAAGCCTATATTATCATTTTCTAACTCTGCTACATAGGAGAGCAAGACTAAAATATTGTTTCAACAGCCAAAGCATATTTACTATAATATGCATTGAAACTCAAAAAGAAAACTCACTGAGCAATTCTGAATATGCAGGCTGAAACAAAAGTTTCAAATAACTTCTAAAGCCATTTCCATGTGACCTCTTGTGTGATCAAAAGGCATAACCTCAGAAAAATTGTAATATATTCTTTAATTCAAACAGGAGATGATGCATCCAAATTTAAAAACTTCTATTATTTTCCTAGTTATAAGAACTATTTTCCCTTCTAGAAAACAGAAGTGATAAAATTTATTTTAGTATTATAGTTTGCTTAGCATTTAACCTTGAAATGTTTTCCAAGGGCATTTCAAATACAGCTTTTCACAAGACACACTCACCAAAACTGAGCTCTTCTTTAGTTTCAAGGCGTCTTTACTATTTTGAGCACAAAAACCAGCCGTGAAATCTGCAAATAAATTAGATGGTGTTGGGAGTTTTTGAAACTGAGACTCCCAATCTTCAATTGCATCATTGGAATCCACATCCTCCAATGGAAAATCAAAGTACTTCAAAGCATCATCGAAAAAATCATCCGGGACACCATTAAAATTTTTGTCAAAAAACCAAGAACCATCCATATTATCACCCTGAACATCATAAGGAAGGAAGAAGAACAAAAACAATAACACACTGTTATACAAAGCCATAATTGCAAGAAAAAAGAAAAAAAAAAAAATTCAAGCACGTTACAACAAATACATAAACTGCTGTCACTACTATAATACAACTCCTCTATTGTTTCACTTTTTATTTTACCTCCGAACTCTTGGGGATAAGTGTCCCTTAAAGAACCCAGGTTTCCCTGGATGCCCAACATGTATCCAATAACAAAACTACGTTTCTTATGTGGGTACGTTAAATATCAAACTCTCGGCTACAAAAACGTTACAGTACATTGAATGGTAAAAAAAAAAAAAAACAATCCCCTTAAGGCATACATGTACAAAAACTAAAAGTGAGTGAATTTAGTGTGTGAACATAGCAATCACATTGCTATATAAAATCCTCAAACGATAAGAGCTATGAATTATCAATGGAATTAAACACAACAATATATCAGTACTCTAACATAAGATCAAACATAGGATAAAAATTCTTGTTTTTTTCCTGCATAAATAACCTTAATAAACCAATAGTATATGTATAGACATTGTACTAAGGACAACTATATTATTGGTCAATCGCGTTAATATTAATCAATTATTTTTTGAATAAAATTAATGAATATATCGTTGTCAACTCGGACACGGAGTCGTTTTCTTTACAGTTATAATTTCAATTTGAACAACTAGCAGTACAAAATAAGCTAAATTAATGATAATAATAATAATAATTAATAAAAGGTTTGTTTGGTTCACGAGAAAATGCATGGAGGAAAAAGAAAGAAAATAAAAATAAAAAATAACAACATACAATTTCAATTTCAATTATTACACTAAACACAACCTAAAAATTATTTTCTCGAAATTTTCACAGCAGAAATGCTATTAAACAGACTAATAACACTTTTTCTAACTAAAATTTTCCCTCAGTTTCTCGAGAAACAAACAGAAACGAAGCATTAAAAACCAAACCAAACCTTAGAGAAGAAGCGGTAAAGGAGACAAAAATCATGCCATTAAAATGCCAGTTAACAACAGCATCCAAAACCCTAGAGACCAGAGAGCATGGAAAATGAACCGTAAACGTCGCCGTTTTCAGTACATTGTTCGGATTTTTGCAGTGGCAGAGAGCAAGGAAAGAGATAACAGTGAAATGTGAGATTCTTTGTGTTTTTTTTTTTTTTTTTGAATCTCTGTTGTCTGAGATTAGGATTTTTAGGTTTAAGAGGTGAGAGGAGTGCTGATAAGGTAAGGTCAGGTTCCGCCAATTGAGATACGGAGATCAACCGTCGATCTTGCTTACCTTTTTGGTCAAAATTAAAATTAAAATATTCTCCTATATTTTCCTTATTTATTAGTTAAAAAAAGTAAAAAAAAATAAAAATTTTTGGAAATAGAACCCATTTACAAAATTATATGTACTTACTAATTATCTAATTCAAATTGTGTAATAGGTGAATTCACTTTTTAACCTATTAAAATTACTAATTAGAATTTTATGATTATTAAATAATTTAAGAAATCAAAATTTATTAATTTTTTTTTTAACAAAAATTTATTAATTCAAGCGGCAAAAAATTACCTCCAAGACATCTTTTTAAAGTATATGGGCACTCAAATTAGAATTTTTATTTCATATTTAAAAAATCATATTTCGAATGAATTTTAATTTTTTACAGTATTCATTTAATTTGATTCGAATTTTTTTAAATTTTTATGGTTATATTAATAATTTTCCCACTTTTATTGTTTGTTTAATGTATAAGTTTTAATTTCTAAAATATTTATTTTTTATTAATAATTAATTGATTTATTTATATAATTTTGAGAATTAGATCTTGGTCAACAGAATATGTATAATTGTTGGGATTACTAGAACATGTGAGATGATATTTGAGGATAATAATTTGAGATTGGAGGGGAGACAAAAGGGATACAAAATTATCAAAATCAAGTGGCGGTGGGTGGGGAGAGATGAGATGAATGAAAATAACAATGTATGGGCTAAAAGCATGTCAAGATTTTTGAGAGAGGGCACCGACGATTACTAGCACACAGAGTGCTGTCATCAATTTTTTTTTTCCTTTTTTTCTTGATGTTGAAAATTGGACCCACCAATCAATCCCAGGGTCCAAGAACTTATTATAGGCATTATGGCATTATTTCTTTTATTTTAATTTTTCGAATCCGCCCGTGTTCAAATTTCACTAGATTTTTATAAGTAGATCATAAAAACGATAAAATTTCCTGACAATTAATTTAACTTTACTATATATTAAAATTTAAATTTAAAATATTTCTTAAATGAAAATAATTTTGTGTCGGATAAACCGACTGCTATTGATTTTTTTTTTAATTTTTTTTATTTGGTGAGTATTTTTTTTTTTAGCTGAAAAGGAAGTACATCCAACCGGATGTATCATGTGCCTTCACATGGAAACCATAGTTCCTAATCAATTTTTATACACACTAATTTTGGTAAGATTAGATCTAGTCTTTTTTTTTTTTCACCAAGTAGATATCAATTCCTTTTATTTTACTCTATCAAATCTAATTTCTAATTTTTAGTAGGAGACAACTTGTATTATACATTATATAATATTTCCATCTTTTACTACTATATATATATTTCATTTGATTGAATCATAAAATTGATTTTATATAATATTTAACTAAAGTGATGATCAAGCACTTGCCATATGGCATATAGTATATGCTCAACAATTCAACAATCAAGCTAAAATTGATATGTAAAGCCTGAATTTTGCTCAGAAATTAGAGGAATGTTTTGCTCATAATACCCATCAGAATATTCTACTCTGGTTTTTGCTTAGGTTTATTAAAGAGTATATGTATAGTATATGCGCTAGATTCATACATGTAGCCTACATTTTTGGTGTCAAATTAGGGGAATGCTCTATGTTCAACAATATGCCACCAAAACACTCCACTCCATACCTTTCTAGGTTCATTAAAATTTTTTTTTTTTGAACAATAAGAAAATATTTCTCATAAAAAACTATACAATATGAGGCTGATAATTTTGACCATGTTACTCCAATATGTATGCCACCATCCATGCTCCATCAGACAAATTTCTTTACATTTTGTCGGTAGGGTCATTTTCTTTTTAACAGATTATTGTCAAGGAAATTAAAAATTGACAGAAAAAAAATAAGATAATAAACTGTAGTGTCAAAGTTAGGTACAAATCCTTCAATTCTGAATGTTTCATTTTCTATACAATTTGTGGATGTTAGGCTTAGCCAATTACACAACGCTTGCCTTATTCAATGCGTGTGTTGCGGTTGTCATTGAAGGATTGTTACTATGTTGCCATCCCTGCTTGCCTTGACTGAAGAAGAGTTCTCAACAGCCACACAGGTGCTATAATGATTTCACATGAAAATATTTACTGTTTAAGAATTTGGATCTGCAAATGAATTCACTTGCCAAGAAGACACCATAAACCCAAGGATTTTAAACCAAAATTGAACGCCATATAGAATATGAAAGATGATTAATATTAGATATTACAGAAAGAGATCTTGCGACCTTTAACTTTGTGGGGAATGAGATCCCTACCCAAAAAAAAATGAACTGGTCCATGACAATGCCCTAAGCAACTCCAGCATAGGCATGCATCCAAAGATGGCATCAATCTGATCCCTACTTTTCTATCCACTATATAACTTTTCTCTGCATGTGATGTAAACAAGTAATTTTCAAATTCTTTTTGCCTCCTTTTTGACAAGGATTTATATCTTAACTTTTGATGTTCTTCTTCTTGCATTTACAAATAGAATAAGCACTATGAGTAAAAGACTAGACACGGCCAAAAAAATTGTCTTCCACAATGCAAAGATGGTTGAACTGTTGAATATGCTCTCCAATCCTTCCTGCAGTTAGCATATTAAGATTAAATCAGGTATAAAAATGCCACTTGGTTAAAGCAATCAATGTGGTTGGAAAAAATAGGTAAATCACTGGTCCCTCCCTCAATTTTTCACCTTGCAAGATTTTAAACACAACTACAAATGCTAGGCAAGTGGAACTTTCCATACGGACATAACCAAAATCTGGTCAAGAATATAAAGTTAATTAAATGTTCATAAATTTTCGTGCAAAATACATTTGAGGACTGTTACGTGTGTGTCTGCCATTTCTTGGACATAGCTTTGTGGTTCCTCTGATCTGAAGTTGCAAGTACAGTAACTGAGATTCGATAATTATCATGCATCTCTCGATAATAGGTTACTCTGAAGTTGCAATACAGTAACTGAGATTTGATAATTATCATGCATCTCTCGACAATAAGATTTTATTAGAATTCAGGACAACCACAAAAGGATCCATATTGTATTCAAGAAAGAAAACTACAAACTTCCGATATTAATAAGCAATGCAAGACTGCAAAATTGTCATAGTATCTTCTCATACAATTGTCATAGTACCAGTAGATAGGCATGAATGCTGGTAGAACCATCTAGAAGGAAATTGTGTGCTTGGCAGATATGTACTTACCATGCTGGCCAATTTTTGCATTGTATGTTTTTGTTGCTTTGCAAAGATGCCTTTCGCATATTTATAAAGCTCCAAGTCCAGGTTGTTAAGTGATCTTATCTGCTCCAGAACCATCTCAGGAACATGATGCCGATCCTGTAAAATTTCACAAGTTGAAAGTTAGGAGGTGTCTAAGAGGAGAGAATGGCACCATATATAAACTGATACATCCAACAACAAAAGGTAAGTTTGGAAGTCTTTCAGTGTTCAACTAGTGCTACAGGAGGTTTTTGATCCCCAAAACATAATCATCAATTCAGTGAACATGACTTCATTACATTTTACATCAAACCAAGATATTTGAAGCCAGAAAAGTATAAAATAAAATAAAATAATGAATCCTATAGAAGAAGAATTTGTAGTGTACCTAGAAAAGTACAGTTTTAATGAGGAAGATAATAATAAAAACATTCTACAGAATCATACAAATAAAATAAGCAGCACAGACAATGAACAAGTTCAGGATCAGGGGCTTACAAACCCAAGTAACCAACAATAAAATAGAAAGCTTGGTACAAAAGCCAAATAGCGCTAATGAAAAAGATGAAAAAAGAAAAGAACGGTAAAAAGAGAAGCAAATAGCATTTTTAATTTGACATGACCAACATAGAGGTATATCAACATATGTTAATAAATGGCAACAATATTTCACAATGTCCAAAAGGTACTACTGCACCAAATAGAGCATAATATTGAATAGAATTTCTTAATTAAGAAATCAATGAAATACCAATTTCAAGGTCTATAGATGCTTAATATGGATCAAATTAGCCAGATATTTGAAACAAGGGTGATCAAAATTATTTACTACTGAAGTATACCTCCTTGGAAAAGTTTGCTGGAGCTATTCTCTTCAAAGAAGCGATACGACGGCCTGCCTGAGTCTTCCGTAATTTAGAAGTGCAGTTTTGATAGGCATCCATAAGTTTCTTTACAGTCATCTACCGCAGGGTATAAGAGGATAAAAGTCAAACATTTTCTTATTTTAAGAGAAGTAACCATCCATTATGTCCATAAACAAAGTGCCTTACATTTCCTTTCTCCTCATCTTGATTTTCTGTTGAAGACATTTCACTTGGATTTTGGTCTGAGGTGGTGCTCTGGTTCAGCAATCAGTAAGATCATTTTTTCCTGTAGTTAGTGTCAAGTTACCATGTCTCACTCAAAAGCAAAAGATTCAGTTCAGTTACCTGATGATCATCACCAAGCTCAGAATCTGAAACTGAGGAGTTCTGCTCTGTACCATAAGTGAAAAATGAATCTGACTGAGAATGAGATAAGTAACTAAAGCATATATTAACAAAGAGAATCAGGATCCCTGCCACACTAACCAGCTTTACTGTCAGATGAACTATCCATGATAGAGTTCAGTGTTAATCCTTGGGAAATCACCTGTGCACCAACTATATTTGCTAACATAGTTGCAGATTCTCTGTGGTCCTCAGTGAGACCAACATATAACATATCATCCAATCTCTTCTGCAAGATTTACAAGTATCTAACATGAAAACACCATGAGAGGAAAAAAAAAAATCAGAGAAACACTATTTTGGCAGTGTATTGCTAAAACATGGAAAAACCTATATTGTTTACCTTTGCAACTTGCAGAACATGTTCGCCAAGAATCGCATACTTCTGTACACAATGGCGTACTTCATGTGATTCCGCATAATAAGAGTTGTTAGTCAATCCTGCAACCTATTAAGCCAAACCATTAAAAAAAATAATAGAGGGTACTGAATGTAGACACAAGGGAAAACATAAGCGCAACATGCAGTGTGATTCAAGAAGACAAATACCTGAAATGTTGCTCCATTGTGAACAAGATCATGAGCAATAGGGTAGTTGATATATTCATGCAATGGCATTACGATTTCCTTTGTGTCATATGGATCTTTGTTCTTCACATGATCTATGCCCTTAAGTTTCCTAGCATCCCTCTGCACACAAGAGTTGAAATGCATAAAATATGAAGCAGAACATAAGGAACCAAAGTCCAGTCACTCACTCCATAATTGAACTGTCAACTAATATTAGACTAGTTGATTTTTGTCCTCTATATCAAAATGCAGAATGAGCAAATGTAGATTTATGGAAATATAGAATGAGAGATGATGCAAGCCATTAAAAAAAAAAAAAAAAGTACAGGGTACCTCCTTCAAAAAGACCAAATATAATTAAAACATCATCAGGTTCTATCTGTCTCTGTTATTCTCAAAAGAGACCAATAAGTGCAAATGGCTTTCAAAATTAAGCATTTGTGGCGAGAGAATATGGTTAAAAGACAGAAAAAAAGATCATTTAGCATGGAAGTCTACAAAAAAATGAAGAGGGGAAAAAAAAAAACATCCAGCAGCATACAGCAAGACAGACATACCCTAGCAAATAGGTCTTCCCTCATCCATGGAACCAAATACTTCCACGGCCATATATCAAGTGTGCTAACTCCATTCTTGGGACGCATCCGGTTAGTAATTTGTGTGGCAGAAGTTAAGTTAGGATGCACCAAAAACCTAGCCGCCACTTCAACTGAAAATTCATAAGTACTAAACACACGGTCAATTGGATTTCTAATTATGGTCACCACCGAAGTTTTCTCCTTGGGAAGCTTGGACATCATGCTATAATCATCATGAGTAACCAACAATCCACATTTCTGTTTGCTGCACAAATTGCAAATCTATATTAAGTAAATAATCCATGCAGAAGCAGCAGTGATATAGTAATATGCAAAATCGTAGAAAGCAACAGAAAGCATTTGCCCATCCTTTTCTCCAATGAACTACAAAATTAAACTACTGTTCCCTCTACCCCACTAGCCTGTAAATTTAGAGTAAGAAAATTACTAAATCAGATGCAAATCCAGTTGTGACACTTGAATGGAAATTCCCTAAACAAATACCCACTGTGATACTCGTTGTTCCCATTGATAGGGACAGTACAAGGCTACATGCCATTGTTCTAAGTAGAAAACCTTCACAGAAGGAAAAAAAATTGATTTTTGACATTGAACCTAATTTAACATCAATATCCTACATGCAAATTTTTTTTTTTTTTTTTGGTAGAACAAAAGAAGTGATATCTAAGGAATTGGACAACAATGTTGATTCAGATAAAGTATAATTAAGTATTCCATAACAATAAAGCCAAAATAAACATGAGCAAATAGACAAATGATTACCTTGGATCGAAATGCAGCTTATCATATGAACGAGGACATTCCTGAGAGTTAGCATACAATTTTCTCAATAAACTGCAAGAACAACATATATCAAAAAGCAAAAGTGAATACCATTATAGTAAAAAGTTAACTCTATTCAAGTGATCATAGTCCATTGTTCCTACAGGGAATTACCAGTGAAAGTATGTTCGCCCTCCTGTCCGCGGCACATGAAGGAAAAACAACAAGTCTCGAAGCGTATGTTTGTCCTCTTTAACTTCATGTGCAAGAGAAGCAACTGCCCACTTCTTGACAATCTTTTCACATTGGCTAAAATCATATTTGGTAGAAGATGCACTTACTAATACAAAATCAAAGCACCAATCAACCAATCAATCAACCAAAATTTCCCTAACGATCTGTGATTAAAAGTTGAAAAAAAAAAACTAATTACACATTACATTAACATACCCAATCCAAGAAGCAACATCAAAATCACAATGAACTTGATAGGAGAATCCATTCACTGTCAAAAGCACACACAACAACAAACAAATGAAATCAGCTAACTAAAAAATTACTAAATAGCAAATCAATTATGTCAAAATATTCAACAATCACAGATTTAAATTACCAAAATTGAAGCAAAAAACCATGAACAGCTAAAAACCCTAACAAAAACAGTTGAAAGTATTATGAAACCAAACAGAGACTTAAAAAGAACAAAACTAACACTGATTATTATTATTATTATTCACAAAAAAAAAATTAAGGAACAAGAAATAGTGGGCTATAACTGTATCGAGTTTAGCGATCTCGTGCTCATAAATTAATTTCGTTGAAGATAGTGTTTGGTCCCACGCACCAGAAAACAGAATCACAATTTTCCAGGCATTTTTTTTCTCGACAGCCAAACAGAAAAAAAAAAAAAAAAGTAGTTATAGTTTTTTTTTTTGCCCAGGAGAAATGAGAATTTTCTGTTGCTGACCTCCGGATCTGTTGCTGTTAGCGTTGCCAGGCTGAATGAATCAAAACGACAACACCGATTTAGAGAATTACATAATGTTTTGTTAAATTACACCCAAAAAATCATTTTATTTTCAAATAAATTTTCATGGTTGATATAAATAAATTTTACAAATTTTATAAAATTCATTTGAAATTTTATATGACGTGTGGTTCCGCATCAATAATTCAAGTGGTAAAAAATGTGGATATTCGTACTCTTGAAGAGAGCAGAGATTCATCTCTCTTTTCTATGATATTGTGATTTAACCACTTGATCTTGTTATTGAAAAAATAATGTATATTGAGTTTAAATGAACATGTTATAGATGCCATCTGTAATTTAAAATTTTTTAATTTAAAAAGATGATTGTAATTAAATCAAATTCTTTTAAAATGGTTGAAATTTTGAAATAATTTTTATAACTTTTAAGTTTATATTTCTAAAATAATAAAATATCTCTTATTATTTCTATTTTAAAAGATATATTTTTATTTAATGGAGTATTTTTTGACCAAAATTAAAAATTAACTTTACTATTTATTTGAAACAAACACACTTTATTAATGAAATTTCATTTGAAAATGATGAAATAAATTGGAATTCATTTGAAAATAAAATAATTTATTTTTTAGAATTGAACCAAATATAATGTCAAAATTATTTTCAAATGAATTTTTATTAATAAAATATATTTGATTCAAATCAATAGTTTATAAAATTCATTTCAAATAAATTCCATATTTTATTATATTGTATTCCGTATAAGTCTAAAATTCAAGTTAATTTTTAATTTTGATAAAAAAAAACACTCTTTTAATAAATCTATCTTTGAAAACAAAAATAATGAGATGTATTTTAAATATTTTAGAATGTAGATTTAAAAATTGTGAAATTCATTTGAAAATTTCAATTATTTTATTAGAATTTGATCTAATTATAATCATTTCAACAAATTTAACCTTTTAGATTTGCAAATGATTTCTACAAAATGTTCATTTAAATCAAACACACGTCATTTGAAATTGTAAATAAATTCCATAAAAATTTATAAAATTCATTTATACCAAATACACTTCTAACTTTTTAGTATTTTCAGAGAATTAATTAATTAAAAAATGATCACCTACAAAATATTCAAGTAACTAATGGAAATTAATATCCAAATATCATTTTTTTTAACGTGCATTTATATTATTTTGAAAAACAATAATTATTATATCAAATTTCGTGGTTTGAATACGAATTTATGAATTTATATTTTATCAAAATTTGAGTGTTGTTATTAATTATTTTATTTATATCAATTGTATCTTATTGTAAAAATAAAATTATACATTTTAAGTGATAGAAGAAATACACATATTAATATGTATCAATTTTTGTTGTTAAAATAAACTTACATTGTGATTAAGAAACTTAGATTTTTTTTTTAATAAATTGAGTTTAAGAAAAATATGGAATTAAAAAATAGAGTTAATATAAGCTAACATATAATACTTCACTTACTCAATTAAAACACTAATAATAATTCAATTAAAATATATTGTAAAATAGACACTTAAACACTTTAGTAGAAATAATTAAAAGAAATGGACACTTAACCAACTACCCAATTGCTATTAAAAGAGAAAAAAAAACACATAATAGTTTTTAAATTAAAGGGAATAAAAATTTTATTATTATTATTATTTTCCAAAATACACATTGTTAATATAATGTAAATGAAAAATTAAGCGCATTGTTTTGTGCAAATTTTTAGTAATTAGTGCTTTAAAACATTGGATAATGTGGAGGAATATTGGAGTTCTCTTTTAAGAGTCAAACCTCTTCAAGTTGGTGGAGCTAGCTTTGTCCACTTTCAATTCTATTGTCTTGGATGGTGGGTCATGTCCACCTCATTTTTGCAATTTATTGCTCCTACCAAAACCAAACCCATATAGGCTAGGGTGAGCAAATAAAATCAATTATTGTGGATTAAAATTAAAAATTAATTAAATTAATAAATTCAGTTTTAATTCAATTTCTAAAATTATTTTGATAAATAATGATTCAGGTCAAAGATGAATTCGCTACCCAAGTGAAATTTGGAATACATTTTTACACCAATTAAATTCCATAAAGAATCTAACCGTCTTCTTTAGAGATTGATTTCAAAAATTAAGTATGAATTTTGGTATATCCACCTAACCTTATGGTCCATTTATTTTATGTTTTATTATTTTTAATTATTAAATTATTTCCTTATTTATATATAATTATTATTTTTAATTATTAGATTATTTCCTTATTTACGTACAATCATACAATTTTTAACAAATTAGTTGTCGCATTTTAAGAAAACATTTTTCAACAAATCAAATAACATCCATCACATTACATTTATTTACATGAATAAATAAAAAATAAAATAGATGCACATACAAATAATGGAGAAGAAGAAAGGAGAAATGATTACAGCTCTTATTTGCACACAAATAAAAATAAAAATGAAACTTAAAAAAATTCAACCCTAAATTAGCCCAAAAACCTAAAAAAAAATGAAATTAGCTCACGAAATAATAACACTTAAGGAAATTAATTGAAATACTAAATTAAAGTACAACACAGAAAAAATAAAATCTAACTTAAATCTATATTTGAATTGAATTTAATAAAGTAACGAGCTAAAAATAAAAACGAGATTAAGACTAATTAAAAATGAAAAAGAAAAATTCAATTAACTTATTTAAAAGCTAAACAATTTCTATCAATATTTTAATTAACCTAATTCGTAAAATCAGTATCATGAAATTAAGCTAATTACACATATAAAAAATGAATTAAATGGAAAAGAAATAAATTTTTAGAAAAAATTGAAATGCAAATTTAAAATAAATGAGCTTGAAAACAAAATGACTAAACCAAGTTTAGATGTATTATATATATATATATATATATATATATTAAATTTTGAACCTCTAAAACTTTCAGTATTTTCTAAAAAAAAAAAGATGATGTGTGATTTTTTTAAATAAAATATTAAAAAATTTTAAATCACATTTGAAATTCTATTTTATTCATACCAAAACATTGTTATATGTATATATATCCTCAGTACTAACCTAATAATATTTAAATTCATCTATCTCAAATTACTCAAATATTAATCTAAAACACTATTATATATATCCAATACAAATCTAATAATTCGTAATAAATTTTTTTCTTTGCAATTTTCTCTTTCTTTTTTTTTTAATATTGAACAATCTAATTATACCCATAAAAAATTAAAAACCTTCTTATAAATGGATTTGCATCTGGTTCTACACGAATTGCATCAACATTCTATACGAGTTACATAATTTTGAGTCCAAAATTCAAAATTTAAAGCACAATTAGTCAATTTTCATATGATGACATGCTCATTACTCTCACTCAATTATGAAATTAGGTCAAAATAATTCAATTTAATTTTTTTATTGTATCATTTTTCCGATCATTATTATTTTTTCTTATTTTTTCTTTTTATCAATTGTATATCTAATGATTATATGTAACTGCTTATGATGAATTATATTCAACAGTTATATTTAAGTTAAATTTTAAAATTAAACATATATATATATAATTTTAAAATTTAACTTAAATAAATTAATAAACTATTACGTCTTTTATTTAATTTTTATTAATAAAAAGTAATCAAATAAAATTATTATAATAATTTTTTAAGTTTATGCTATCATAAAATATTTGATTAATTTATAATTTATTAAAATTATTTGATTTATTATTTAAAAAAATATATATTATCTATAGTTCATACAAGGCGTGGACAGACGACCAATTATATTTTTAACAAAATTTAAAAAATTGGGAGAATTGCAAAATGTCCCAAATGTTTGAATTCTTCCCACTAATAATAATAATAATAATAATACATTTTATCATTCTGATATTTTGAAAATATTCTCTATAAAAGTAATAAATTTTGATAATACTAGTAGAAAAATAAAACTCAAATTTGATATCTTTTCCACTTACTGCTGTAAAAAGAAAATGAACTAGGTTACGACATGATTATTAATGTAGTTCAATTAAATTTTAGGATGATGGTCAGAAGGAAACTAAATCTGTGACCAGATCATATATTACATTGATCATTTTCTTCTATTTGTCATCGCAAGTTTCATTTTCTGATAGCAATTTAAAGAATAGATCACAAAACTGGTTTCAAGAATGAGCTCTAACTTGAAATAAGCATCTTTACAAAAGACTGGCTGTAAACCTCCAATTATATTTACAGCATAACAGATTGAAGCCAATATCAATCTTTTTTTTTTGAAGCCAATATCAATCTTGTTGAATAAAAGAATGATTTCTGAAAGTTAGTTTCCATTTCAAGGCATATGCTTCTCTGGCCATTTTTTTTTTCCTGAAAGGACAGTAAAATGTGACATACGTAGATTATAATCATGAATCCAATAAAACTGCTTTAGAGGCATCCAGATGATTAAGGCGGCAGGTGCCGAGAAGATACTCTGGAAGCTCCTCTGGTGTATTTGCCTGCATCAGAAAAAGACTCAGATGTATGCACGGAAGATCATAAAATAGGATACATTGAGCAGATGTACTGTTCAATCGGATACATTGAATTTTAGTCTTGCATCGTTCAAGAGGTCATCTACATTGAGCAGATGTATTGTTTTGTAGTTCATTGTTAAAATCTGAAAGCATTTACCATTTCAGCACCGTGTATTTGTATCTCTGTTTTGAGAATATAGTTATTTTTTCTTTACCTGAATCAAAAATGCCATTTCAATGACCAAATTGCTGAGGTAACCAAGAACAAGACTGACGACACCCCTTGCAACTGTAGATGACCCAATATCTACTCCAAGCTGAAAAGGATATTCAAATTCAGGATAAGCACAAGTTCCTTCTAAAAACTATGGACAGCCTCTTTCCAACAGTTTTCATGCTTAACATTTACAATAACACTTCATAAATTGTGAAGCGACTGTTCTGGCAAGTGTACCTCTATGTAGTTCTTTCCTCGGAAATAATTGATTTCCAATGCTTGGCCAATCAAGCATGCTTTCTTTCCCACACTTTGCTTCACTATCCATGAACCCTGAGAAAACAAATGCAACTTCAAGTCAGCAATGACTTGTAGAAGATACACTACACACGATAGACATGCCAGACTTTCTTCAGAGAATGCTGCAGCTTATCATTAGGATCAGGGCAAGCGCCAAGTTTGAGTATTTTCACAAATAACATGCACAACTGGATGGGAAGAACTAAACTCAATTGACTTGTTACTTAGCATCCAGTCAGCCATTAGAAGAACCCAAAAGGTGAGAAAAAGACAGCTAAACTTTCCAAGTACAACAGCTAAATTTACACAATAGATGTTGTTATAAATGACTCACGATTAGTAGCAATATATGAACATCAGCAACAAAAACTAACCAAGTTTGGACAACAAAAATCTAAATCCAGTCTACTACAGTGATTAGTAGTTATACCAACCTTAGATATGTAAGGTATGAGCTTAAACCTTGAATTTCTAAAAGCATCATCCCCCTTTACAAATCTCTCGAACAAAGGTGAATCTTCCAAAGGTGTAGTCATCATATAGTATAGGGCAAGGCTATATGTAGTTGAACCTGGGACCTGTTTTCAATAACTTGAACTTTCCAAATGAGCAAAAACATATATAGTGTCATTAGGATCATGACCTGACTGATTATAAGAATACTGGTCTTACTTGTATGTTTATAATGAAGAAGAACTCTGGTCCACCCTGTGTGGCATATTTCTGCAAAAAACGCTTGTAAAGTTCATTTCTACCATAGTTTTCAAATATCAAGTCCTAGCTAAACTTATATAAGATGAACAACTATAAATCTACAAAATTAGTTGTAAGAAAATACAATATTACCTGAACAATGCTCCCAGGACGGCTTGCAAGATCATCTTCTCTCTTGTTAGATCTAAGCCAGTCTGCCGCAACCATTTGCATCAACGTGCCTTTTGCTTTAAACTGTAAAGAAAAAAAAAACAGCAAAGAGTCACAATATCATACAAATCCACACCCTCCCTTAATGAAGGAAGTTTAAGACAACTGGCTGAAACCCTGGTTTAAGACATTATACAGCCTTCATACTACTGGTAAAACAAGATAACGCTAATTAAGCACAAGGGCTAACAAATTCGCTGCATATTCAATAATTGGCCAAAAGCAACATGTTTGGCTAAGCATTTCACATTTATGGTCATTAAACTATGATTTATACCTTTTTCTGGTCTTCAAGGTAGTTCTCTCCACGGATTAGAAAGCTAGAAGGATCAGCTGCTGTCCAACTAGAAAGCATATTACAAGATGGGTCTTTTGGAAGAGTTGTTCCATAACAGCACGAGATGCTGTCTTCCCTTGCCATCTCTTGCAAGTCCACATAACCCCTCTTTTGAACTGTAGATGAGTTCTAAACATAATTAAATTGCACAAAACAGTAGTAAATCACACAACCATATCTGACAGAAGCAATTACGATTAACCACCACAAGCTTAGTCTCAATACTGATCACCAAAACCAACTTTACCGGCAAGATCGTGCAATTTCTTCACAAAACCAGCAGCAGTACATAACTTAGGTTGTCGTGTATCCTGCAGCTCTCAGTCAAGAGAAAAGTCAGAAAAAACACAAGCAACATCTGAAAATGTATGAACTGCAGAGTATTAATATGCAGCAAAGAATGACATAGCCACCGAAACAGGATTGGACAAACTAAACCAGTAAGAATGGTGATGTGGGATAAACAGCTACTGGGAGTTTTAAAAGATTAATCAATTAAGGTACCCTGCTTGGACCAAAAGCACTGATAGTGGCAGTTGTGAAAACAATTAGACAAGTAACCAGGTCCAGCCAGGATACATATAAGCTGGTTATACTAGAAGTAGAAGAAACATGCCACTAGTCCTCCGAAAGTCAAAAGCCTTTGTTCCTTGAAATTTCTTTATTATAGTCAACTGTATAAAATTTCTTTCTCTTGCAAATTTTAAGGCTTCTTGTTATGACAACTTCCATTTTGTGAATGGGTATGCACATCCTTCAATAATAGAGATCAAAATTGAGGACCCCTCAAGGCCTCAATACTAATTCTAGATTCCCCTTGTATGTAACAAGGAATAAGGAATTAGCACATACCTGAGAGTACATTTCAGGACCAAAGTCATAGCTCCAATCATTCTCCGATTGTTCATGCTCCGAGGGTTCTGGAACATCAAAAAACTCATCAGCAGCATCGTTCAGGCCTACTAAACTGGCATGTTCTGAAGGCGCTTTATCTACTTCTTCACTTAGAGATTCCTTAGCGTTCTCATCACCAACATTCCTATCCTCAGCACACTGATGCAACTTCATATTTCTTGACAACTCTCCTGATGAAACTTCAGAGGAAGGACAGGTGCCAAGTTTTGCTCTGAACAACTCTCGCAATGCTGCAAATACAGCATAGCTTCCTTTTACTCAAATATCAAAATATCAGATGACATGAATAACATGAAAAATAAAGACATATATATCTTTATCAACAGTTGAAGATTACCAGCAACTCTACCAAGCATGCGCATGGTAATAGATCGAGCTGATGAAGTTCGTATATATGATTTCCAGCACTTCCAGTCAATAGCAAGCATGTGCTTTACCACAGATCGTTTCCCTTGGTTTACAGGGGATATGACATATCCTCCACCTGAAAGAGAATGCAAAATGTTATATCCAACTAGTTTTGACCCTTGAGGCAAGCCAACCAAGAGAAACATGGAGAGTTCAGAATTTGTAAGCATTATGAGTACAGGATTTAAAAACACTTCAAACATCAACTTAAACAAATATACTAGAGAAATGAAGATGCTATATGTAGCTATTGCACATTTGTCCTGTGTCATCTATCTATATCAGATAGTCTACAATACAAAAAATTAAGAAGATCCAGGAAATTCATTTTCACTTCCAAATATTTAAGCATACATTACTTTTAAGGCAGGCACGGACATAGCCTTTCTGGGGTGGACACTTCTTGTGAAACACAGAATGGTAGAGAATAACTGCAAGAGAACAAAGTCAATCAAATTACTGGTATTCAGACAGCCTCATCGTACATGAAAAGCATGACTAGTTGCTCTGCAGCAGTCTTAATTACCATATGTTCCATCATCTTCCCTTCTCCAGTAACGCCTCAACAAAAGATCTCTTCTTTTCATTCCCCTGAAGAATTATGATGATTTACACATTCAGATTCTTAAAACATTGCTGTAGAAGGAGACAGAAAGGCATTAAAGATATTGGTCTGACCATGGCAACCAATCATTATATAACATCTTATGAATAATATCAGTGTGACCATCAAAGTGTTCAACCACGCTACCCTTGTAGAAACAGAAGTCCCACCTGCAAGTCAATTAACAAAGAGAATTTTATCAATAAATAAAAAAAATAATTAGTAAGTATGCATGCGTATGTATTCTCTGGAAAAAAAAAAAAGGAAAACAAAAGAAGCAAGTTGCTAAATGAAAAAAGTCAATCGCAGTTGGGAGAGAAATAATAATGTGAATACAGTTTCCATATGCCCTACATGCAAAGTTACATATTTATTTTAATTCCATTCATTAAGCATGCAGATGTCCTTATAAACAATTATAATTCCCACTCTATAGGCTAAGCTCTCTGTAAACAATTAATCATTTTGATTGTCCTAGTTGATGATCATGGTCAGAAGACAAGTAAATTTTTTTTATTTTTATATATAATTTTTGTTCTGCAATGACCGTATTGACTCATATGATCATTGACCAAAACAAACTACCAATTATAAGCTTCACTTTGATTCGCAAATGTTCAAAAACTTACTCTGATCTTGAAGGACCAAGAGACATAAGAGTTTGAAAAATGGCTTCTGAAGTTCCATCGACCACACCCACAGCCATTATTGCAGGATGATCATCCCACTGCCAAGGAAAGTAACATTTTAATAATTTAATTATGGCTGAAAACTAATAAATTGTGAAAATATTTGATCACCTTCCCATGAGAATCCCTGTCTTTTGCTTCTTTAAAGAGACGTAAACCTACATAAATGCATTTCAGTAAGCATGGAACTTATGCTTGTAAACAGCAAGATACAAACTTCAATATTACCATTCTGACACCCAAAGATTGTCCAAGTTGAAGGTGCAATAACATCTGTCACTGGATCACTGTGTGTCAATGAGCAAACAGTCCAGTCTATTGGTTTGCTGTGGCTTACACGACTGGACCCACTCAACCTGAGAGCATAAATATATATGAAAGCCAGAAATAAACACGGGACATGCATTTAGGAATTATAAAATGCCTGCCCATATAATTTGATTATGCCTTCATGCCTTTTTACAAACAAATACAACAATACATTCCTTAAAGAACTGTCTTGTCTTAGGAATTGAGAATGCATGTCCAACAATTCTCCAACATTAACATGTCAGATTGTTGTCGATTTTTTGTAACAGAAAATAGGTGAATAAACAAGAAAAAGCAAGAAGTTACCAAATAAAGCAACAATACTAGAGAGTGTTATCATACCTAAAGGACTGCCAACTGCTCTTTGAACATCCAATAATACTCTGACCACCCTGAAAATATATACAGAAATTAGTCTGTCTTACACATAGAAGCATGCTGCAGAAATCAAAATAAAGCAATAAGGAACCTTTAGAGCTGCTTCTTGAATAGAATGAATCCATCTTGCTGCTTCTTCAGGACTGCTTGCTCCCAGCTATGATGTTTAGATTTCACAACTTAAACATGAAAGTTTACATGCAAATAAAAATATATTTACATAGAGTAGCCACCTTACCTTAAGTTGATCATTGTGATTAGAAGTATTGTAGAGTGTAAAAATGAAGAAAACCTGCAAGTACATAAATGACTGTCCTCATAAAAAAATTCACCCAGCAAAGGGAGTAATAGAACCGACAAAATCATGACAACCAACGCAAAGAGCATTGCTTTCATACTTTTCTATGAATACTTTCTCTCCCATTGTCAGTGACTCGAATGCAGGAGTCTATAATTGCACTTCGGACAGGATCCTGCGCAGCAAATTAAAGCAAAACCTTCAAGATAGCATTTGTAACCCAAATGCAGGACTACATCCTCATAATGTTGAAATCCTCAAGACAAGCAAGAAAATTATTATTTAAAAAAAACAACTTTAATATGCAAAATCAATGAAATTGTTTGTCAGACTCAAAACTTTTCATAAAACATCTTAGACATTCAAATGAAATATAAGTATGAAATTCTATAACTGCCCCATTCAATTTGTGCATCTAAATACACTGGCAGGACTGAATCCACAGTGATAATCATCATTCTATTATCATGTCATGGATACATTTAAACATGCATTGGTCTGTTAGACAGTTCCCTAATTTTCCTCGAATCATCAGTATATTCATTTGCCTATTGCATTTTTTCAAGCATATAAGTACAGAAATTAAAATAAAATATGTGAATATGCCTACAATTCTTAATATCTTGTTATGGATACATTTAGATGTGTAAAATAAATGTTTCAATTTACTTTTTCAATACACTCCCCTCTTGACCTCCCAACTGTTCAAAAAAAAAAATTTACTTTTTCAATATACTCACTAAATCATTTTCCCTGCTTGTGGACCCAGCCAACAAAGATGCAAACAGTTTGATGTTTAACATGCTATACTTTTGTATCTTTGGAATCATAAATCTTCCCTTCTTCATTTCTAATGAATTTCTTGTCTATTTATCTATTACCATATTTATAATTCAGAATACAATGAAGCTAAAATTATTTGCAAAAGCATAGAGCAATGGATGGTTTAGGCAAGAAATCATCTAGCAAAGTAGTTGAGTTTCTTCCTGTTATGCATCCAACCTCATATGCAACCAAAAAATAAAATAAAGAGGAAAACTGAAGTCAATATCATGATATTCATCTAAATGGCAGGATACAATATAGACTAAAGAGACAATGATAATGACTTACAATGTTAAAAGCAGAAATATTCCTGACATAGAAAGACCCGTACAGAACACAGATATCAGAATATAAAGTTCTTTGCATTGATTTCACAATTTTCACGGCCAAGCACAAATAGTTATGTTCAAATAAAAGCACCTCCAAGGTTTTAAAGCTGACAGTTGTGTAAATGGCTAGTAAAAAGTGAATAGGAAAAATAAAAAAAAAGGAAGAAAGCAAAAATCCGGCAAGAAGAAGCACTTTTACTTTCATTAAGGCTAAGTCTACATCAGTGAAATTTTTTTCTTGAGAACGTTTGTGGTGTTATGATTGCAGCAACAAGGAGGCTTATAGACAACTAAAAGACCAGTTTTAACAAACCATTAAATCTAAAGTGCATTAGTTCCCCATTGTCAAGCACGATGAATCACAGTCATCGTTAATGGTTGCTTAAATTTATGGCCACTTCTACGCTATACTTGCCCGGTATAAGCTTGCTTATGATGAAAACAAAAGAAAAAGAGAACCCAGAAAACTTTAAAAAAATATAATCAACCGAAAAACAAGAAATCCATTATAGAGAAAACTGCAACCATAATCAAGGAATCTATAACAACATCACTGCATCTGATAATTAATAACCATACCCTGAAATCAATGAATAGTTCATTGAATAACTGGAATTCCAAATTGAACTAGTTCACAATGCAGTACTCAATACTGTACTAATCACAAAAAAATTAAAAAACTAATAAATAAACAAGAACCCAGAAATCAATCAATATCTAACATGCTTACAGGATAAGTTTCCAAACACAAAATCAAAATCTGAAGAAAACCAAAAGATCACACTATATAACAAGAAACATGATCCACAGAAGCAATACATATATAAACAAAGATAAAAAAATCAAACCTGGTGTTTAGAAGAAGGAAGAGACTTGAAGCTTTTAAGAAGATGATTCTCAAGAACAAAATAACGTTTTCTTGAGTACTGTAACCCAATCCGATTAGAACGTACAAGATATAACCACCCTTCCATTCTTTCATTATCTTCTGCAACTATATCCATCTCTTCTTTAAAACCAACCAAAAAAAATCTCCCAATTCTTCAAAAAATTTTCAAAAACAAACCAATACCCAGTTGTCTCCTATTCTTCTTCTTGAAGTATAGTGCAACTAATATATCATCAAATACACATATACAAATGGGTATTTCAAGAAATGGCGTGTGAGAAAGTATTCAGTGATCCCTCTGATCCCTCATGCGAAAACAAAGGGATACAGAGGAAAAAGAAACAAAAATCCAATTCAATTCAGTTCAATTCAATTCCACCTATGAATTGAAATTGGAATTATAGGTGGGAAAATTAAAAAATAAAAAAAATCGAATTAAATTTGTTTATTTTTTTTATTTGTTTTTCTCTCTTTGTTTTGTTTCTCTGTGTTTAAAGTAACTGAAAAAAAATTGAATTGGTGATGCGTAGAATGAGACAAAGATTTACAGGAGCGAATATTATAGCTTTTAAATTACTTTTTGCCCTTCTTCTTCCTCCTCGTATCCACATATGATTAATAATAATAATAATAATATATTTAATTTTTTTATTCACCAATACGATTATATTGAAATATTTAACATTTATTTATAAAAATAATACATTTTACTATATAAAATAAAAAATATATATTTCATTTTTCATAAGAATATCTCAAATCTTATATTTTAAGATACTATATAACAGATTTGATAAAATTGTTGTGTTAAAAGTATTTTTTTTAGTACATGATACCTTCGATATTCATTAGATATAAAGTTTTAACTAATTCAGAGTTTAAATCGGGTGAACTTATAAGAAGGTAAAAAGTCTCTTAATACATTTTTTTTCATATGTAATGTTTGAATCTGAATCTTTATTTAAAAAATATAAACTTTTTATTACTTGAATTTACATGTTAACATTATTAATAAGATTATGATAATTATTGTTTTTATTTATTTATTTATTTAGTATTATTATTATTTTGGGGTTGGACTTCTGAGTTTAAGGGTAGATGAGTTGGGCAGGAGGATAGAAATGATTCAAATTATACAAATAATCATGCCAATTGACTTCACTTGTAAGTTTTGAGTTTTTTAATACTGTCATTATTTATATATATATATATATTTTTTCAAATTAAGAGTTGATGCAAAGTTGTCAATCAATTTTCATAGTTTGTCTGGTTGAGCTGAACTTTTTTTTTAAAGGATAAATTATATTTTTTCTCTGTGTTTTATTATATTACACTATTTTATTTTTTATATTTAAAAAAATATTTATTCATCCTTATATTTTGTTATTATTATATTATTTCATTTCTAACAGAGAGACTAATGAGTGTTAAAAAAATAAAATACAAAAAATAATAAATATTTTTTAAATGTAAAAAATAAAGTAATGTAATGTGACAAAATACAGAAGAAAAAATGTAATTTATCTTTTTTAAATGATGACATGTAAATATATCCAGGCTTAACTTATTTGATATTTTTTATTTAATTATTTTATTTTTCTTTTTTTGAGTGTCATATTTTATTTTATCGATAATATTTTAAAATGTTTTATATATTGTAAATTTTATAATTAAAATTTTGGCGCATATTGTATATCATATTTTATTATTTAAATATAAAATATTTAAAACATTTATATACAACACATTCAATATTTAGGTACAATTTTCAGATTGAGATATTCTTATAAAAAATGTATAAATATATCATACTTTAAAACTTATGTGTTCGTTTTTAAATTGATTTTAGCTTATAACTCAATTAAATTACTTTAAAAATACATATACATTTTAATTCCATCAAGAATAACTTTATTATTGTGGAGTTCTAACTAACAAAATTAATTCAACTAAAAAAATTAAATTCAACTTTCACTTTCTTGCATTTCATTTCATAAACAAAACAATCATGTACTAATCATAATTAAATTATAATATTTTGTAGCTATTGGAATCTGAATTGCTATAAACTCCACTTCAATAGTTATCTCAAACACTCTCTTAATGTTACATGAGAAATTATTTAAGTTAGTTGTTCAAAAAAAATTATTTAAGTTTGAATTATTTATTGTCTATTAAGTGATAGAGACATGCATTGTAATGGAATAAAGGTTTAAGAATTTGATTCCCTTGACATAAGGAGAGCAAATTATGTGAAATTTTTTTTTATTAAAGTGATAAAGTAATATGGCCTTTTTATTCATCATGTACAGCTAAAGTAACTCACAATGAAATATTATTTATTTTATTAATATAATTTAACAGATTGGATTCTATAAAATATACTATGAAAATAATTTTTTATAAAACATTTAAAATGAAAAAATAATCAAAAAATAGAATTATTAAATTTATTTTTAATGTATAATTTAAGCAGAAGAAAAATAAAAGTAAAATTTAAACCTAAATTAAATTTAAAATTTTAAAAATTTACTATACTCCATACATGTGTCATTTTATTTACATGATTAACATAAAAATTACAAGTTTTAAAGAACTTAATAATATTATAACAAATGAAGTAGCGATTTAATAGTCATTTCTTTCTAAAGGATGTTACATAATATATTATATAATTTATCTATATTTAAATTACTTGATATTTTTATTAATAACAAAAATTACATTAACAATGAGAAGAATTAATTAGTGCCACAGTATTTTTCTCTAACGGCGATAATATTTATTTATTTTTTTCTGGTAAAATGCTTAGCATGCCAGTCCCATCAATCATACCAAACTAAACATATGGAATACAATAAAAGAAAATAAGAA
>CATIWK010018063.1:0-40342 GCA_949634005.1 Mallotus japonicus | reverse complement strand
CTTGTGGTCTGTACGGAGATGATCTGTGATGTTCAATCTTATACTCTTCTAGCAGCGCAGCGGTTTCAGCTCGAAACTGGACGCCATTGTCAGAAACAACGTGATGGGGCAGCCCGTATCTGCAGATTATGTTCTTCTCAATAAACCTCGCCATCTGTTTTGAACTAACCGTAGTATAGGATTCAGCTTCTACCCACTTGGAGAAGTAATCGATCGCCACTACAATGTATCGATGATCGTTTGATGCTTTCGGTCTTACTTCTCCAATAATATCAATTCCCCATACTGCAAATGGCCAAGGATAAGTCATCCCTTGCAGTTCCATAGATGGTAAATGGCTGACATCACTATAAGATTGACAATTGTGACATCTCTGCACAAACTTGACACAATCTATTTCCATCGTCATCCAGAAATAACCCTGCCGAGCTATTTTCTTTGCTAAGACGGTGCCGTTCATGTGTGGGCCACATACTCCTTCGTGCATAGCTTTCATGAGTTTCTGAGCCTCATCCTTGTCAACACATCTCAAATGGACTCCGGTCGGCATTCTCTTGTACAGCATCCCATTGTAACTGATGAACTGTCGGGATAGCATTCTCAGCGACACTCTCTCTTTCCTTTCGGCATCTTCAAGGAACTGTCCCATTTCCAGATATCACTGTAAGTTGTAAAACCAGAGTCTTTCAGCAGCTTCGACTGGTATGACTCTCACTTCCTCATAGCAAGGACTTCGGGACCTTGCCAAGATTAGAGGTTTAACCTCAGGCTGATTTCTACTCTCCCACATAGATGCTAGAGTGGCCAGGGCATCTGCCATCTGGTTTTCTTCCTTCGGCAGATGAGCAAACTTGCAACGGCTGAAAGATAGAGCCACAATCTCTAAATAATCCCAATATAAGCGCAGTCTATTTCCTTTCACCTCCCATTCTTTAGAGGCCTGCTTCACCACCAATATGGAATCTTCGTATACCGTGACATCTTCTGCTCCTGCACTGCGCAACGCTTCCAATCCAAAAATGCAGGCTTCATACTCGGCTTGATTATTTGTCACCTCGAACTCGAGTCTTTTCACCATCGGGATCATCTCCCCTTCCGGCATGATCAGAATTACTCCAATGCCTGCTCCCCGGTTATTCACCACTCCGTCAAAGTACATCTTCCATCCTTGCACTTCTATTACCCCCAGATACTCATCAGGGAAATCCAGCTCCCATTCTTGTTCATCGGCTACTGGGCTCTGAGCTAAAAAGTTGGCTACTGCTCTCCCTTTTACCACTTTCTTTGCTATGTAATCAATGTCGAACTCGGTCAACAGAACCAACCACCTAGCCAGCTTTCCTGTAAGCGAAGGAGTCTGTTGAAGATACCTCAGGGGGTCGTGTTTAGAAACTGCTTGTACACTATAGGATTGGAAGTAGTAACGAAGCTTCTTTGTCGCCCAGATCACGGCTAAACACATTTTCTCTACCAAGCTGTAGTTGGCCTCGTATTCCAAAAGCTTTTTACTCAAGTAGTACACTGCATGTTCAACTTTTCCTTCGCCTTCCTGAGCCAACATTGCCCTTATTGCATCTTCCTTGATTGCTAGATAAAGGATCAGAGACTTTCTCAGCTTTGGCGGCTGTAAGATTAGGGGATTCATCGGGTACTCCTTAATAGCTTCAAAATCTTGTTGACACTTGTCATCCTAGACCACTGGCTGATTCTTCTTCAAGAGCCTGAAGATCGGTTTGCAAACGGCTGTCAGCTTAGCTACGAACCTACTGATATACTGTAACCGGCCGAGAAATCCTCTAACTTCTTTCTCAGTATTCGGTACGGACATCTCTCTAATTGCCTTGACTTTATCTGGGTCCACCTCTATGCCTTTCTTGCTGATAATATGTTCTAACAGCTTTCCAGATGTCACCCCGAAAACACATTTCTTGGGGTTCAGTCTGAGATTGTACTTCTCTGCCCTTATTAGGAATTTGTCTAGAGCTTTAAAATGACCTTCCCTGGTTGCAGACTTCACCATCATGTCATCAACATACACCTCTATTTCTTTATGGATCATGTCGTGCAACAGAGCAGTGGCCATCCTCTGGTAGGTAGCGCCTACATTTTTCAGTCCAAACGGCATCACTGTGTAGCAGTAGATTCCCCATTCAGTGGTGAATGACATTTTCAGCTTGTCTATTACTGCCATCATTATCTGATTGTACCTCGTAAATCCATCCATGAAGGAGTACATAGCACTTGAGGCCGCACTGTCAACAAGAGTGTCGATGTGTGGCAGTGGAAAGTCATCTTTCGGACAAGCCTTATTCAGGTCTCTGTAATCCAAGCACATCCTGACCCTTCCGTCTTTCTTGGGCACTGGTACTATGTTTGCTAGCCATTTGGTGTCCTCTACCACTTCCAAGAACTTCACCTTCAACTGTTTCTCGACTTCTTCTTTAACTAATAGAGCCCATTCTGGCCTCAATCTTCTCTTCTTCTGATTGATTGGTGATATGTGAGGATACGTAGGGATTCTATGCTCAGCGATTTCCCTATCGATACCCGGCATGTCCTCGTACCCCCAAGTGAATACTTTCTGCCTCTTTCTCAGAGTTTCTTTCATTTTTTCTTTCTCATCATGAGTTAAGTCAGAAGCGAGCAGTATATTTTTAGGGTTGTCAATTATGCCTAAATTAAATGATTCAGTTTGCATGGAATTAATGTCAAACATATGCATGAAATGATCATCACAAACAGAATAACCGTTAGGCAAAACATCGCACAAATAAGAGAAATCAGACTTCATTACATTAACTTTTGAAGAAAACAGTTCATCAGTTTCAAACAAAGAAGCAAGGGAAACATCAAAATCATCATAGAAAAGATCTATGATGGAATTTAAAACATAGGTTTCGAGGTTGAGCTCCTTATCCTGATCATTAGTAGTCTTCACCTCCGAAGCAGCCACGTCCTCCTCAGGGTCTTCATCAGCCACTATTAGCTCTTCCTGGAAAGTGTCTGTAATGCCGGCCTTCTCCATCTTTTTCACATGGTCAGCAAAGATTTCAAACCCCGGGATTATCTCTCTAGCCATTAGTAGAGGTTCGGGGGTGCCATTGTAAGGATAGGCGGTGCCTTGTCTCACGAAAGTCTTACTTAGGGCCTTCCTTTCATACTCCGCTTCCTCTCTCTCAAGCTGATCCCAGATGTCCAGCTCCTCTTTAGGATCATCATTTCCCTCATAGCCTATTCCGTGTTGCAGAATCAGTAATTCATGCTCCAAGTGCTTAGTCACACCCTGCTGATTTCTTCCCAATCCTAAACCGGGATAGAAATCCATGTTTCTCATCATATTGACTACCTTCTCGCTCATCTCAGCCTCATTGTAGATCACACAGACTTCGAAACTAGGACTGATGGGAACCTCCTTAGGTGCTAGTTTCAGAGCGGCTATGGCAACTTCAGTCTCAGCAGAAATGGTGACAACCTTATCTTCGAGAGGGAATTTGATCTTCTGATGGAGAGTGGACGGCACACAGCCTAACGAATGGAACCACGGCCTTCCCAATAGAATAGCAAAGGTCACAGGAATGTCGATCATGTGGAGATCAACCCAAGCTTCAATAGGTCCTGTCTTGACCAATGCCCTGAAAATCCCTTCCACCGGCCTTCTTGTGTCATCATAGGCTTTTATGACTACCTCAGAGGGTTCCAAATCCTTCACAGCCAATCCCAGTTTTGGCAATATCTTCAGTGGGCATACGTTGATGGCTGATCCGTTATCGACCATCACACAGCAGGTCATCTTCCCTTTTACCTCGGCCTTAATGAATAGGGCCCTGTGGTGGTCCCTTCCCTCTAGTGGAAGATCATCATCAGAAAATACAATGGCTCCTTGAGGAGTCTCTGTCAATGAACTAATCATTTGTTCCGGTGTGCACCCCATAGAGATCTTCTTTTGATCAAGCGTCAAGACCAGTGCCTCTCTGTGGTCCCTGGAATGCATGAGCAGCTCCCACACACTGGAATCCTCTCTCTCCTCATTGAATGCTGCAATTAATGCAACATGCAAGTGGGGGGTCAAGAGGCGACCGCCTCCTTGCTAAGGGGCGATCGCCCCTTGACCGGGAGGCATTGCCTCCTGACCCCGGACCTGGACGGGCCAGGCCAATTTTGGCTGTTAGGATTTGGGCTTGGCGGGCCAGACTCTTCTAAGTGGATTCTCAAGGGATTTGGGCCCTCTTTCTTGCATTCAAATCTCGTTCTCATCATCGGGCTTATTGCAGGCCGGCTAAACCGAGCAACCACAGTCCGTCCCCTATTACGGGCCGACCGGATCGGGTGTCTACAAACTTATTCAAGGATTAGAAAGTTGATTTATGACCACATAAAATTATTGGGTGGAATATACAAATTGCTGAATTGTAAATTAAAATAGTTCTGTCAATATAATTGAATAATGATAACTAAAAATTTACAATTTAATTGAGATTTTATTTTAGTACTTATTGATTGTATTACTATTTATATCTTTTTTTTTATCAAAAGATACTTTTAATTTTCAATGAATAACAAAAATTTATATTTTTTCTATAAAAAAAATCATAACTTCAGTTTTTTTTTTCGAACAACTGATCTTCATTAGAGAAAGCTAACAAGCTTGCATACACAGACAAGAGAGCATCCAATAACTAAAGATAGTCACTAATTGTACTCCTACTAACATGATTCCTATATGTATAAGTAAACAAACTATGGCTAACTTATCAAGTAAAAGAACAAAGAAGCTTTGCTTCAAAAATGTACTGATCAGTCAATGGAATTGGAGGTGGAAACCTAGCAACTCCAAGGTTTGATGATGTCAGCATCCACCTTCTTCCTTCTAGCACAGTAGTCGTTGATTTGGACATCTGCTGCACAAATAAGCTTAAGTTGAAAATAGATCAAGCTTGAATCAGAATAGATCATGAGCTCTTGAACTTTTGCTTAGATTTAGATTCAGAAAACTAAATATCACAAAACTATCACGAAGCTATTACCAAAATATCACATATAAAGGAAATATACCCATAAAACTTGAGTTATAAACTCATATTGATCAGGATTATTTATATACAAAAGATTAAAATAAAACTGGTATTTAAATGATTTTAATGAAAAAAAAAATCATTCAGATTCAGAAAGAAGCTATAAAAAAGAAGGTGAACAATACCAAAAGTTGAAAGAAACTAGTGACTGACACTTTGTATTGGAAATGATATTTTGTTCAATAATGATGGAACCGCTTCAGTTTTTTATTTTTGCACAATGATTTATTTAATTATTAAATTAAGCAAACGAGTTATAGTTTCAAATGGTAAATGCGTAAATGCGTTGATACTTCCCTGACCAAAAAAAAAAATGGTAAATGCGTTGATACTTTAGTTTCGAATGGTTGAAAATTGAACATGAACCATTTTAATTGGGCGGATGTCTCAGTAACCTCTATGCTCCTTTCTGAAATTTACAGACTGTCTCGGAAAAGATAAGAAGTAATCAATTGTGATTACTGTTATTATAAAGTGATTACTGTTATAATAAAGTGATTACTGTTAAACCACAATTTGACTCATTTTGATTAGCATCTTATTTAGATTTCCTGCATGCTTTTAAAATATGTGATTTGACTTTGACATACTTATTAGCAAATGAAATTTAAATTATTAAAGTTGTTGAATTCAGCACATGAAAAAAAAAAATTATATTTATCCTAAAATTATAAATCTATTTTGATTTCACACCATAAGATCATGTCAACAATAAGTTATTTGTAAATTTAAACAATTTTGAATTTTAGGATTTTTTTATTAATAGGGAGGTCAAATTTTTATTTTTTTATAAGTTGATAAAGAATTTTTTTTTAAGAAATAAATAAGTTATATGATTTAGATATTGATGAATAAAATAATATATATATAGATGACAATTTTTTCTTTTTAAATCACATAAAAATAAATTTTAGAAATCAATTATAGTAAAATTCAAACGCATTTTTAAGTGCCCTCAAAAAGGGGCGATCATTTGCCTACACTGACCAATTTTAGGTTTTTTAATTCCTTGTGACATGAAAGTTAAAAAAAATTTCCTTCAACATGTATCAATAAGTATTGAGTATTTTCAAATTTTTTGCCATATAATTCAAATTTCTACGGAATTTTTGAAATAATTATTTTAAACCATAACATTTATTATCAATTATAAACTTAGATATTTTGCTAAAAAAAACTAAAATTTTATATTATTTTTAATATCAATTCTGTAATATTGAATAGTTAAATTTCATATTGCAGCCTTGCAGACCATAGACCTTGGCTCGTCGTAGACTTGAACAATATTGACGTTAAAATAAGGGAGAATTGCTATTTTTCTCTATGTTTTGGTTTATTATACTATTTCACTATTGACATTTGAAAAAATATTTATTCATTTCTGATATTTGTAAAATCGTGTATTATTTCATCCCTACAGAAAGACTAATGAGTGTTAACTATTGTAAATGTCAGGGATGAATAAATATTTTTTCAAATATTAGAGATGAAATAATGTAATAGGTCAAAACTCATGAGGAAATAGCAATTATCCCTTAAAATAATACAAACTAAAACATATTTTGAAAAAAAATCTTGATTTTTTAAAAAATTAACCTTTTAAGACTTTGAAGAGAATTGCATAGCGTCCTCATGCGATGTTACGGAAAAAAAAAAGTTTGAAGTTCAATAACAGCAAGTGCGAAGTTGCCTTTAAGGATAGAGATGATTAATATATAAATGGTGAGGGCCGATCTCCTCTAATTTAATGGCAGAAAATTTTAGCATCTTTGTAAGAGGAGAGAGTTCGACGAATTTTCATACTTCCTCTCTTCAATTTTCAAAAATATATATATATAAATGGCGAGGCTTTGATTTATAGACATTTAATTGAATGGTGAGATTTTGATTAAGTATTCTTGTGGTAAATTCTTATAAATTCCTTAGACTAGTTATTTATTATTCCATAAAACTATTTTTAGATAATAAATTTGGTTAGTTTTAATGTAGTAGTAGTATTTTTTTTTATAATTTTTATATTTTTTTCATCTTTAATGAAATCAACCTGTTGATTGGCCGCTGTTGAAGAAAAAAATTAATAAAATGAATTTTAAAAAATAGTAAAATGAATTAAAAAAATCTCAAACAAATGTTATTTATAATTTGGGAAAAAAAAAGCAATAATTGACCCAAACATAAACCCCATGGCCACGATTCTATTTTATCTGCAGCAGACATGCAAGAGCTCTCCTATTCGTCCAATGATTTATCTCTGTGCAATCAAAACACATTTATCATATTTATAAAAGGCATTAAAATATGTTAAATATATATATTGTAGTTGGTCTTCTCATACTATATTTAACAATAAATAAAATAAAATAAAATTTTATTATTTTCTAACAAGTGTCTTATAAAAAATATTTTGTATTTCTTATATATTTAATGATTTTCAACTTATTGACTCTAATAGATAAAAAAAAATTAATTTTTGAAAAATATTTTGTCAATTTTATGTATTTATTCATTCATTTGTTGTGAGAAATTTGTTTGTTTATATCCAACTTATTATACGAAATGATTAAACGAGTAAAATTAAAATATATATTTTATTTTTATTTAGCTTATTATAAATCATTGAATATATATATATCAAACATTTTTTTTTTTTGAAATATATATCAAACATTTAACAGTTTTGTGTAATAAATTGAGTTGTAAACTTGTGAAAAAAATCAATTTATGCTCAATTTGGTATAATTTAACTCAAGATATTGTTAGAAAAACAACAAATTGCGAGTGCTATGCACAAGAAAGATGGAATTAAATAAAAAAAATTGACTGGTCTAATCTTTACATACAGTCCAAGTCCAAAATAATTATTTAGTTAGTTGTTTTCAGTTGGTTCTAATAAAATAGTTGGCAGAAAATGGTGATTTAGTGGAAGAGACATTTACGCCATGGACAAACAATTATTAGTATGTAAAATATTACAAGAGAAAAGTAGGGTAAATTAAAAGTAAATGAAGATGGTGAAGTGTTAGCAGAGTATTATGGGAGAGAAAATTGGTTAATGGAGTGATTAAGAAGCAGCTGCAGTCATGAAGGTTTATAAATGGAGCTCCACCATGCATATGAGAGGATCACCCAACATAAAATGAACAACAACATGACCAACACAAACAAACAACTCCATTTCAAATTCTTTAGTTTCAAAAAATTCATTATTTTCATAAGGCATTTTCTGTAAATTAACTTAGCTATTACTATAACAGTTAGTTTAAAAGACTTTGTAGGTTTAAATTCTTAACCTGTATTTAATTGTCTGTTAATAATTATATTATTAAAGTTGGTATACTTTACACACACTTGACACGTTCAGTTTCACAAATTTAGAGGTCATGGACGAAAAATTATATTTTAAAATTTATTGTAGAAATAATTAGAAATTATTTTTTTGACAACGTCGTTTGTTAGGACTCCATAGGTTACGACTGTGTTAACAAGGAAGGAGGTACTATTCCAACTAAAGGTGTGGTGTGAGTTCCACTCATGGAATCAATCAAAGTTAAACCTCAGTGTTGCCATGGAACGAACCGTAGTCTATGGGTCAATAGCATTAGAAATTAATAGATTCTAAATGTTTATATGTGTTAGTATCTTAGTATCTATTTTTAATTCAAAAATTAAAAGCAAAATGCTTGTATTATCATATATTTTCTTTTAAATGTGATAAGAGAATTCCATCATTTATAGTGAGAAATTCAAATTAAATTGTTGAATAGAGAAAATATAATTAAGGATAATTAATAATAAAATGATTTTTTTTATGGTACTAATAACGAAATGATTAGTCTTTCATCAACTGCTCTATATTATGATTGTATAATTATGATCAGTAACATAGTAATTTCAAAACCAATAATCAAAATGTATCATATTTTAGTAAAAAATTAAAATTAATAATTATTTATATGTAATTGTTTTTTTTTTTGAACAACTTTATATGTAATTCACGGCATATAGATCCTCCATTGAATTAAATTTTACCCACGATGAAAGGGACTGTAAATGCAATAAACCACAGTGTACGGACGACGTACGTGTTCGAATATGCTACTACCCTTACCCGAACAAACCACATCCATCCAAAAAAAAAAAAAAAGGTTCACCCTATGTCCATATGCCACGTGTCACCGCGTTGGCTTCCGTCTCTCGACCTCGACGGCGTTTACCAGTCGCACTTGCTCCAAAAACTTTGTTTGGTTTTCTTTTCTTCTCTTATCTACTGTCAGCCATTACGACGCCATCTTCTAGTCAGCCTCCAAACTCATCGCATCTTTTTCCCTTAATTTTCCCGGTAAAGTGACAGAAAATTAGCAGCAGCTAAATAATTCGATTTATTGTAAAATTTCATTTAATCTTTGTACTTATCAATTTTTGTTGTTTGAGTAGTAGATGGATTTGGGTCTCTATGCATCACTTGATGCCTCGATTTTTCTCTCACAACAAAGATAGATGTCCTATGGATCCGAAGAGACCTGGGAGGCCGAGGTTAGAGCGCAAAAATGCGGCTAAATATATAGAATACGACGCGGCGTCGTCTTGCTCTTCTCTAGATGAATCGTCGTCTTCTTCTTTAGTTACTAGGTCTCTTGATTTGTCGGATCGGACTAGTTTTCGGATCGAAGGAACGGATGGCGAGTTTGACCGCATTTGTCGGAGCCTTGGACTTACAGGTCCCGACGATTTCTCTATTCCGGCGGCGGCTTGGGAGGCTATGAAGATCCGGTCCGCATCGGATATTCTTCCTAGGTCTAGATTGTACGCTACGGACAGTCCGAGAGAAACGGAAGCGAAACACGAGGAGAAGGAGCAGGAAGAGGAGCAGCTGAGTGAATTATGTACTAGGGTTTTGGATACTGTTGGAATTAACGATTCTGCTGAGTTGACTCGGGATGAGCCAGTTAAGTTAAATACTCGCTCAGGAGTTAGAGGAATTAAAGGAGCTAGACCTCCGCTACTGAAGCCGCCGCCGTCAATGTCATTACCTGTAATAGATAATTGTTGTTCAACTTGGGATATATTAAGGGATTTTGCTCCTAAAAACGATAGAAGACCGTCTATGTCAATAGCTGCTGGTAGGGACTTCAGTTCTGACGATGAGGAAGAAGTGGCTGCTATGGTTAGTAACAGAGGAATAGAAGAAGAAGAAGAAGAGAACTTGTTGAGGAGTAGGGACTTATCTGAGTCATACTCATATTCATTCACTACGTCAAATGATGATGATTCATCGAGTACTACTACTGAGCCTATGTCTAATATTTCACCCAATGCAAGATTCAAAAAGATTATTAATGATTGGGAAAGAGGTGACCTTTTGGGTCGCGGGTCATTTGGATCTGTGTATGAAGGAATCTCTGTGTAAGTGTTTATATCTGGATAAATTACAGTATTGCAGACCCAACTAATAGTATTTATTGGACACCTAAATAGATGAGTTGGCTATTAGTTTTAAAAGTATGTCAGGGACTTTGCTTCCCTCATAAAAATGTTTGTTGCATATTCAATCACATTATATTCTGGATTTGTGGGAGTACTCATTAAGGCAATATAGTTCACTGATGCCCCTGTTTTCCGCTAATCCAGCTTCTTATCATTTATCCCTGCAGTGATGGATACTTTTTTGCTGTCAAAGAGGTTTCTTTGCTTGATCAAGGGAGTCAAGGCAAACAAAGTATTTACCAACTTGAACAGGTGAGTAAGGATTATAAATTGTGTTAGTGTCATGCTT
Source organism: Mallotus japonicus (assembly GCA_949634005.1). Taxonomy (NCBI): domain Eukaryota; kingdom Viridiplantae; phylum Streptophyta; class Magnoliopsida; order Malpighiales; family Euphorbiaceae; genus Mallotus; species Mallotus japonicus. The sequence goes on along the minus strand of CATIWK010018063.1, from coordinate 29,497 downwards.
TGTTTTTCCAACTTAGTTGTTCTATTTTATATTGATGATGAATTGAATTCCTTTTTGAAACCATAGAAAATATCTTCTTTATCAGAACTCTCTTTAACTCACCGCCTTACATATGCTTTTTTTCAGGAGATTGCTCTTCTAAGTCAGTTCGAACATGAAAACATAGTTCAGTATTATGGCACTGAAAGGGTACCATCATCTTCCTCTTTATTTTGGTTGTGGATTTGCTTCTTAGATTTTGTATCTCATCGAACATATTATAGAAGCCAAGTTTCTATTGCCTTTTTTCTTATTCACTTTTTATGCGTACAAACTGTTGGAAATTTAATCACATTTGGATCGTTTTCCACGCTGTTCCATGTATATGGAAATTGTCATGTGAATACATTTGTCATGGCATATATGTTATTAGAAACAAAATAATAATGGCGCCGCATTCAATAGGTTTAATGCATTTCATACATGTAACTGATGCTAAATAGTTCAACTGTTTTAGGTGGGGAATAGATATTATGGTGGCTCAAGTATATTGGAACTTGCAAAATGTGATTAATTTGCTTGCTTATAGGCAGTTCTGCGCCCTACTTATTGCTTATTAGGGACACTTGTACAGCCTGCATATATTTGGTCCTTAAGTTTATTTTCTACATTGATTTTTGCAGGATGATTCAAAACTGTACATCTTTCTTGAGCTTGTAACTAAAGGTTCCCTGATGAATCTTTATCAAAGATATCATCTTAAAGATTCCCAAGTTTCTTCATACACAAGGCAAATTCTACATGGCTTGAAGTATCTTCATGATCGGGAGGTACTTCACAGGTGAGATAAATAAACCGATCTTGTCTTTTATGATTTATTTTAATAGTTATCATGAAATTTATTATCGCATTTTCCTTTTATTTATGAGAATGATCATCTCAATTAAACTCAAATGAGTGGTAATTCTGATTAAGTTTGGCTGTCTATATGGATCATTTTTCTTCATTCAACTTCTTTTAGGGTTACATTTTTTTTTAAAGAAGGTTAGGCTCTGCTAATTTTTCTTCACTACTCCCGCCATTTCATCCTAGCCCCTACATCTTTACCTCATGTTCTTCCCTCACGTGACTTTGACATACTTGACCTTCCATGCTAGTGAATTGATCTGTTTGGCATAGTTTACAAATGGCCCTTTTAGTTGGCCATTTAGGCTTGTTTTATTTTCTTAGTGGATGTTTAATCAAATAAATCTTGATTTACATTTTTTAATGTAGATGTTGATAGCAGTTGACACATGCACTCCTGCATGTACAGACTATGGGGGCATAACTACCTGCGTATATCACGTGGAAATTATTTTCTATGGGCTAATTGCATTCCTTTTGTATGATAGGGATATCAAATGTGCAAATATATTGGTAGATGCAAGTGGATCGGTGAAACTAGCAGATTTTGGATTGGCTAAGGTTCTGATCCTACTCAGATTTTTGTCTTTTTCTCTTTTTAAGAAGTTCTAATTTTCTGATCAGTTTCTTATGTAAATCATGTTCTTTGTTTTTTGCCAGGCAACAAAACTGAATGATGTTAAATCCTGCAAGGGTACTGCTTTTTGGATGGCTCCCGAGGTTTGTAATTATCCCTTTACAGTATTTTTATTTCAAATATAAATTATGCTTTCTCTTCTGCCTTCTTAATATGGTATTTACGTTCCTTTGATAAAATACAACATTCTTAATGGCAAGATTGGACACTATTGCATTTTTGTTAGACCATACACTTACCACCATGTTTAAACTTTCATCAGATGATTGTAATTACCAAGCTGTCTATTGTAGGTTGTCAATCGGAAAACCCACGGTTATGGGCTCCCGGCGGACATATGGAGCCTTGGGTGCACTGTATTGGAGATGTTAACCTGTCAGCTTCCATATTATCCTTTGGAATGTGTAAGTGCCATTATATTTTTCACATTTTTTTTTTTCTGAGATTTCATTGTATTATTATATTGATGGAAACATGACATAGTTGGATAGCTTCTTAAGACTACCTGTTTTAGATATGCTTATGCATTGGAAATTAATGATTAAATTCTACAAAATTTAGCTGTTGAGTTGAACAAAACTAACTTTGTGGTGACTGATGAGTGCCATAACATGACACAATAAAACTGTTGCTTTTGGCTTTGAACATGTTCTTCCTTTTCTGTGATGCAACAGATGCAGGCACTATTTAGGATTGGCAGAGGTTTGCCACCTCCTGTTCCTGATTCACTTTCACAAGATGCAAGAGATTTCATTCTGCAATGCCTTCAAGTTAATCCCAACGATCGTCCTACTGCTGCCCAGCTCTTAGAGCATCCGTTTGTGAAACGGCCGCTTTCAGCGTCCTCAGGTTCTGCATCGCCTTATCTTCGTAGGCGATTTTAGATCAGCTACAACTCTGACTATAATTAGGTAAACTTATTTTTATATTGCTATTATTTACATTTTCCATGAGGGCATTAACAATGAACATAGGGTAAAAAACTTGAATTTTTTATCCCCTTATTAAAAGGAAACACTATCATGGGGCAATGCTAGTGCCACTTGGTGACACAAGTTCTTTGCTGTGGATGGAAATCCCTTCTGCCTATAAATGTCGGATCTGGCTGTGTTGACACAGTAATATGTTTGATAGTGTTCTCTATTCGCCTTTCATAAGTGGGCTCTTTTATTTTTATTTTACATTAGCCTATGTTCCCTACCCGTATCTTTTACCCTATGTTGGATTACTAATTGCTCAAGGGTGAAAAGAAATTAAGTGGGCAAAATGAAAAGAAGCGAAATAAAATTTCTTTTCCGATATTTGGAGGTTTATTTTAAGCAAGATTTTTGAACAAAGAAAAGGAGGTATTAATTGAAACTTAAAAAGTTGCAACTTTTTCAATTTCCTCCATTTTCCAAAATTTTAGTTGGACCACCCTATACCTATTCCTATCATTTCTATTCTCCTCCGCCATTTAACACAAACAAGTAGTTGCCTTCCATTTCTTTTCCCAATGGCCTCATTTCCAACTAATCAAGTGTAATGTCAACATCTGTACTGCAACTTAGATTAATTTTATTTTTCTATTTGTGTCTTTGCTACTCTTTCATTTTTCATGCAATGAGTCTGTGAGAGTTTGTTGTTGAATCAGTTGTCCATAGAGAAGCATTTTGGACCTCTCTATCTCGTTCTGTAGTGTCAAGTGGAATGAACTGCCATTGGACACTATTTGGCTGACAGTGACTTTTGGTTGCATCAACTAATAGCGTACGTGCTTGGTACAGATTGATCAAATTGGAAAAACGATTAACTGGACCTGGAAATTTGAATGAGGCGCAGGATCTGGTCATGGGTCTGTACCTTGATGATAACGAAAGGAATACTGCAGCTCATCAGTCCTGCTCTGAGAATTCCGCGAAAATGATCCAAGTGTTCTGCAATTACTTATCTAGTGGTCTCTTGTGGAAAAGGCCATGTCTTGATTCTGAGTTCCAAAATTGGCAGTTTTTGCATTCAATTGTTATTTTATTTGAACGTGGGAAAGATTTGTAGGAGCTAGGTGTGAGAGCAATGGTTGTAAGAATCAGAAAACAGACGCCATTTGTATATATCCTTCTCTTATGATTGTACCAAAATGCCTATCAATTGAATTATTCTATAGTTTGTTGAGGAGCCTTTTCGTGTCATAAATTATTGTGTAACAAAATCAGGATTGTATCGGCCGTGTAACTATTGATTGTTTGTGTCGAATGCTGGCTGTGAAAATGCCACGAAAATTCCGTTGTCTTTCAGCTCTTGTTCATCCTTGACTGTCATTTTAACTTATAATAATACCGGCCGGTTGGTTGGATTATTTTCATTCATTTTTTTTAATGTTTTCTTTTTCTTGTTTCTTGCAGAAGACATTCGTACAACTAAAAATAAAAAATTATGTAATCTTAATCTCACCCTTTTCTTTTTTTGGGTAATATTAAGTCCTTACCCCTAATTTGTTTAATGAATTTACGGAAACTGCAGTTGGCAATTAAATTAAATAATACTTCAGTCACTACTAAATTTATTCAGGGACAACAACTAATAGTTATTTTAATTTAATGGTGAGGATGTAGAGGAATGACGCGGAGGTGGAAGTCCTGCCTCTTTTAACATATCTAAAAATTGGCGAGGAGTGTTTTGATCTATTGGGCTTAAAACCTAAGCCCAGTAAGCCCCAACAAACACTACCGGAAATTACAGCGCATACACTCCAGCAGTCTCCAATGATAAAGTGTAGCAATTCAAACGAGACTGCATTGGCATTGCGTAGATCGATTTGGTTGGTTATCAAAAAGATTATTATTATTATTTTTTTAAGATAAAAATTAAAATATTAGTTACGGCATGATGGCGTTAGAGTGAGAGTCACCGCCACCAATCGGAAAAGGACAGCCACGGCGAATTTAATCCAGCACCCCCACGCTCTACTGCTTCTCACTGCTCCTCGCGTAACGCAAAGATCGGGCTTTGACGCTTCGCTTTCTTCTCCACCTCTACGCCCCTAATTCTCCTCCTTGCTCGACCTAACCCAAAAAGAAAAAAACGTCAAAAAAAAAAAAAAAATCTTAGAAAGAGGTAACGAACTTCAATTTTTTTTGAATGCTTTGATTAGTATATATTTTTCCAGGTGAACCTCTGTTTTTTTTTTTTTTTAATAATTTTTCCACTGACTCCAATTTGCTAGGGTTTATTACTTAAGTTTGATTGCATTGAGGTAATTTTGGGTGATCGTTGATGATCTTCTATTGGTGCATTTCTAGGGCTTGTATGTGTAATAATTAATTTTGATTTCATTTGGATAAATTTAATTGGGTAGGTAGTTTTGGCATTTGGCAACTGTTATTGCGAGTGGTATTAGTTAGCAATTTTGATAAGATGTCGTTTCTTGCAGTCTCTTTCTCAAAAAAAAAAGAAAAGGGTTTTGAAAAGATTGTGAATTTGTGCTTGCTTTGTTCTTTAGTGCACTCTTGCGTTGTGTTTGGAAAATCTAGAAATGGAAGAATTCTATTATTTTTTTGTTCTTTTCAATTCTTTCTTGAAGTTTTAGGGTTTGTTAAGGAAATGAAATCATGGCTTAAAGTGACATGGTTTTGTAGAAATTGAATTGTATTGAATTGAATTCCAGGACATGATTTATTGTAATTATTGCTTATGTATTGTAACTACTGTTTAGTATTGATTTCTAGTTTAACATCTTTGTTAATCTCTGTGATACTTTTCCAGGTGTAGAAATAGATATTTTTTTTGCTGGTTAATTATGCATTTGAAACCAACATTGGCAGAACCTCTGTAAGTGGTTAGAGCTGTCTTATGTGTGGTTTCATGGTTGGGTAGCTTTCACCAGTAGATGCAATTGGGAGGGTTAGGTTAGTTTGAATTTGGGATAAGGTAAGGGCCCCTATCTGTGCAACAAATTAAAAAAGAAATAGCAGATTGTTTTCTATTGTACTTGAAACCATATAATTATAATATCTTCTATGTTGCAGTTGAGACTTGTTAACAGGAGAATACGCCTGCTATGCATTTAACTTTGGCAAAAATGTTGTGTTCGAACTATTTGCTGGCATTTATTCTATGTTTAATTATCAGTAGTAGGCTATGAGGAAGAGTTGACTTTTTTTTTTTTTTTTCATGTGTGCTTATGTATTTGTTGTTCTTTTGTTCCTGTAGTTGTTGGATAAACATTTGCTTTGTTCTTCTTGTTGCATGGCCATATTTATGCATACTCTCAGAAAAAAGTTAATTGATGCTTTGTCTCTGATAGCCCTCAGTCAATCAGTGCTGAAAATTTTTCACATTAAAGTAGAATTCCTTATATTTTTTCGGTGAATTCTAATGTATTGCTGGGTGTGCCTGCCGAATGTCTTTGAAATTAAAATTTTAGATTATCATTAGAAAAGGCACATTGATTTACTTCATGCTGAAAGGTTATTAGGCTGCCTCGCCCACAATGACGTCTACATATAACATAATGCAAGCTTGGCAAGAATTGAGATGCATGGCGGTGCATTTAGCTAGTTACACAGTGCTAGATCCTGCATATGTGAGACCATCACCTGGTTTTACCTTGGCATTTGCTATGGGCATATTATTGTATTACATGGTTCGAGAGCATCTGAAATTAGACAAATGTCCTTCCTCAAAGGTTGTTTAGAATAACAAATAGATCTATACACAAATTTTGAGATTGACTCATTTGAGCACTCCTTCTCTTTCAGACGAACTAGGTAAATGGCGAAAGTCAATAAGTTGAAGTGCAAGGCTGATTCTAAGTGTTGCAGAGTGACACCTTATGCATTGCCATCTTGCCGAAGGAAGGGTGCTGAAAATTGCTGCTCAAGGAGGAAAAAATCGAAAGCATCGGAGAAGAATGATTGGGAAGGCTCAACTTGTTCAGTTTGTCTGGAATATCCTCACAACGCAGTGCTCCTTCTTTGTTCCTCTTATAACAAGGGGTGCCGTCCATATATGTGTGCAACTAGCTGTCGCTTTTCCAACTGTCTTGAACAATACAAGAAAGCCTATACAAAAGTAGCTTCAAATGAGGACATGCTACTGTCGAACAGTTCTGTGGACAATTCAAGTTTCCTTTTGGATGCAGGGCAGGCGAATGTGAAAATGGAAGTTCCAGAGCTTTTATGCCCCCTCTGTCGGGGGCAGGTGAAGGGTTGGACAGTGGTTGAACCAGCACGCAAGTATCTTAATGCCAAGAAAAGAGCCTGCATGCAGGACAAGTGCTCATTTGTTGGAACTTACAGACAGCTGAAGAAGCATGTTAAAGCTAAGCACCCACTGGGACGACCTCGAGCTGTGGACCCTGTACTTAAAGAAAAATGGAAGAAGCTTGAATGCGAGAGAGAGCGAAGTGATGTAATTAGCACAATTATGTCGTCAACTCCGGGGGCAGTTGTTCTTGGCGATTATGTAATTGAGCCAGGGTATCATGGCATTTTTGATAATTTTGATTATGATTCAGATGACTCTCTAGATGATGGTTTCTTTCCGTTGGATTCCTCTAATCGAGGGCAGAGTAGTGGTCGTTTTCACAATGGATTTCGCCTGAACTTTGACTCATTGGATCAGGATGTCTATCAGTTGCATCGTCCTGCAGCTCCTGCTCGTGCAGCACTACATAGACGCGGTGCCCGCAGGCTCCTGATGGGTGAGGGAAGGAGAAGGGTTGGGAGTTCAAGGCAAGGCTATAGAGGTCGAAATTCATGATGGGTTGAGGACTAAAGCTATCTTGATTCGGTTGCTATAGATTTGCTTGCTGTTGCAATGATGTGCCACATGTGACGGTTGACACACTGTTGTGTTTACCCTGATGTGGTATAATGCATTTACCGTTGGCAATTGATTTCAACAGAGTAGAAATAGTAGCTTAGGACGGACCTGTTGTAGGTGATTGCTTATAACAAGGGCTGAGGCATTTCATTGGCCTGTTTCCTTGTAGGTGTATGAGTTGACTGTTATTTTATCATGCATATTCATTTGAATGGGATTAAAGATGAGAAACATGCTTCATACATTTTGTTTTGAAGGCATTTATTATTATTCTCTTTGTTCATGCGGTTGATATTATGTACAGTTATATGAAAACAATTTGGGAAGAATGATCTGAACTATTATTTCTCATCTAAATTATGAGCTATTGTTGATTGCATGCCATTTTATTTTCGATTCTGCATTCAAATCTGTCTTGTTATGTATTATCGTTCTGTGTGAAACCCATTTCAGATCCATAAGATTATGGATGGGTTTATTTTTCGTGGTTGGAGATCTCAAGGTTGGAGATTGGTTTATTTCAATTTAACTTGTGCAGTTGTGATCGTTTTGGCAATTTGGTGTCATGGAGCAACAAGAGAGAATTTGGTGGAACTGGTAGGCTTAACTATTTTCTGCCATTTCTTTTTTGCTTGTTCAAGAATATTTTTGAAATCCATTGATCAACTGGGCAGTAGGCTTTACTCAGAAATCTCTTTTAACTGGCATCAAGTTATTAGGTGGAATCTGGTTAAAAAAAAAAAAAAAGGTTTACTAGGTCGAATTGCATTTAATTAGATTATTTTTATAAAAATCACCATTATAGATATTACAGCGACATGAGGTTTTTTAGTGAATCCAAGTCGTAGAACTTCAAGGGTAATATGTCCACTGTTTGGTCTGGCCCAAACGGCTGGTCTATAAACGTAAGATATAATGAGAAAATCCGGTGTAGAAGTTTCTTTATCTCCTCCGCTAGCTGGTTAAAAAAAAAAAAAAATTCTGGATTGTTGCAAGAATTCAACAGATGTTAAATTTGAGGGTGGTGGAGTCTCAAAATTAAATAGTAACTTATCTGTCCTTTATTATTTGGTGGATATTCTCTTGGGGGAGAGTGTAGGGAGACCGAAAGTTTAAATTTGCACCCTTAACCTACATATGTCACAAGTCGCGGAAGTTTGAACTCTGCTCTCCTTAACAGAATGTCCACACATTTTATTACTTAAACTACTCGTAAGGGACCATAATTTAATTATCTTTGAAACATAGTTCGACTTCATGAATGGTATCTATATTTGAGTTATTATGAATATTTCTATAATTTTTTTGAATAATTTATTTAATTAGTATAAAAACTAATTTTAATTTTTATAGTTATTCTATTTTATTATTATTTTTTTAATTTTTCTTTACAAATAATATTATTTTATTAGTTGTGTTTTTTTTTTAAAAAAAAGCTCCACATGTTATCAATTTATTTATCATCTCAGGTGATGATTTTGCAACTTGCAAGCTGCCAGTTGTTATTTATAAATTTTCATGTAGCCGATAGCTACTTTAGGTTTGAATTAATTAATTGAACACAAGTTGAGTCCAAAATGGACAATATTTCTTTGTAAGAAAAAAAATGGAATAATCTAATAACATCATTAATAGTTTAATTACCAAGTGGCATTAGTTGGATGTAACAAAGCTTCAAAATGAAGTCATGATCCCTATACCAAGTAGGTGGACCATTTAATTACAAAATACAAAATATCTCTAATCTGCCTCATTGACTGTTGAGATTCAACCTTTTTTTAATTTAATTTTCTTTTCTTTTTTTTAATACCAAGATTCTTGTTATCATCTTGAATACGTAATGGAAATCATTCTTATTTAAGCTTAATTGTTTGGTAGTTTTGAAAGATACCATTTTGATAAAGTGTCTGATTTAGCTCAAAAAGTTCAAGAAATACATATCATATTTTATTGTATTGAGGACGGAAAACATAAATAAATTAATTGGAGCCATTAGATTTGTCAGTGGTGTTTGTTGCATACAAGGAAAAATAATGTAGGCTCAAGGGTTAAATTAAGTATTGGCATAATCATGTTGTTGACCTGCCAATTATATAGCTGGAGTGTAAAAATCAATAGGGTTTTTAAATTGTTCATATTTAGCTTAAAAAAAAAAAAAACCCTTGGATCAACAATTGGTTGTAAATCTGTAACTATGAAAATTCGACTAATTTAAATTAATTTTAGTAAAATTTATAAAAAAATGAAAGTCTTATAACAACTATTCTTCAATATATAAAATTTGAATTTTTAACTCGAAATTTTTATTTAAAGATGAAAAGAACATGCGTTAAAAATTTTCTGGTCAATGGTTTAATTGTTCATAATATTTTTTATTCCATAATTTTTAGGGTGAAAAAAAAAATTAAAATATAAGTTAAGTTGGGTATTTGAACATGCATGAATGTAAACATTTATTGATGGATTATAACACCTCATGATAAGTCTCCTTCATCTAAAAGTCATGAAAGCTAATGTTATTTGATCTATAGCTATATATGCAATTTTATGAACAAAAGCTAATGTAAGTCATGAGTGTCTCTGTCTTTTAAAAAAATCATGTTCCATTTTGTCTCATAGTTCATGTGAGCATATGTGTTCTTATTTTTCACCTCTAAATTTCTCACCATCACAGCCATTGTCAAATCTAAAACATATGGTTTTCAGCATTTGATTGGACAAGATGGATATTTCACACCAACAGCAAGGAATTCTAGTTCAACAAGATATTTGCAATGAGAGAAAGTCACTCCCAAGATATGAAAATATCCCACTTAATTTCTGGTTGAAATCTTTGTGTCCAAAACTGGTATTTCCATCCATTAGCTTAAACTAATTAATTGTCAAATAGAAAATCACTTGTACCTGCAGCCATCACAATTTCATTGGTTAAACAATGAAACTGAGGCACTTGCCATATGCTATAATTAGACATCTTCCATGTTCCTTCTTTCTTAGTGAGTGGGTTGAAAGTGTTTCTTGCCATATGTATCAGCCATCACAATTTCATTTTGTTTCAACAATGAAACTGAGGCACTTGCCATATATGTTATAATTAGGCATGTTCCATGTTCCTTCTTTCTTAGTGAGTGGGCTGAAAGATTTTCTTGCCATATGTACCAGCCATCACAATTTCATTTTGTTTAAACAATTTTATTTTTTTAAAATTTCAATGAAGGCGAAAATGAGTCGTACTACGTAATTTAAAAATGACAATTTTCGTTAATATTAGTTGATGGTAACTGTGAAAATTCAAACTTAAAACCTCACAATTTTTATAAGTAAAAATACCAATCAGACCACTTAAAATGACATTTCATTTAAACAATGAAAATAAGGCGACTTAAAATGACATTTCATTTAAACAATGAAACTAAGGCACTTGCCCGTGTTCCTTCTTTCTCAGTGAATGGGTTCAAAATTCAAAAGTTGAAATACAATGACCAATAAGAAAATAGCCCTTTTAGTAATAAATTATGAGATATTATTATTGATATATATCGCAACTTACAGTACATGATAGTTTCGATGTGATTTATCAAATTATATTTTTACTTTTTAAAGTTTTTTAATATCTTAAAAAATAGTAGAAAAATAATTTTTACAGATTTCAACGGAACGGTTCACATTAGCGACCCAAAATATAAAATATTATCTTATTACTTAACTAACTTTGAAATCTCTTATGAAGTATATAATTTTTTTAAAAAAATTATGGTGGAACAAAATGATACAAATAAAAAAATTATAGTAATTTTGGAACTTAAACTAACACTTTCTTTCCACTTACAATTTTAAATTAATACAAAAAAATTAAAATAATACAAGTAAAACTGTTGATAAAGGTGTATAAAATATAAAAAAAAATAGATGTCAATTATAAAATTAATGAAAGAATAGATTGTTCATATATAGTTATTTTAAGAACTAGAGGACAAAATCAAAAGAAAGTGACGGCAGAAAACAATTCCATTGTCCGTGGTCAAAAGACAGCTAGCACCATATAGTGCATCCACTGCTCTTAAATTAAACATATAATAACAATAATTAATGATGATAAACATATGATAATAATCATAATATGCAGTAGAGTTTTATGCCTACCCAAAATCTTTGGAGCCATTTTTATTTTCCAACATGTGTGGGACTTTATTTTATTAAATTAATTTTTTTATTTAATTATGAATGTAGATCATTATCAACTTACATGTCACTTAATATAATAATGTCTATTTTTAATAATTTTTTCTTTATAAGTATATAGGTTTTGTTTTTTAAATTCCAAATAAGTTTTCATGAGTAACTACCAATAGCTTGTGGTCCTCTCTTTGTAGTCTAGTGGTTCATGTGATGGATATTATAAAGTAAGGTCATGGGTTTGATCCCTCTCTCCCCTTGACTTTTCAGTTGTTAAAAAAAAAAAAACCTTGTGAATGAGCATTATCAATAAAATTTAGGGAGAGTTTAATTTAGCCATTTAAATTAATTAACAAAGATATCAAATTCATCTGATAAAATTTTAAAATTAAACTAGCTATCATCTAAATAAAAAAATTGATTTAATAGCTGTAAACGACTATTGATTAATTTAGATACATTACATGTAAATAGATAAAAATAAAACGAGGTTCACAATTAATTAATTATCATATTTATGATAATTGGATTTTATTCAACAATTATAATTATAAACTTTTAAAATTTTCTTTATATGTTCTTTTTTATTCTTCTTTAATTTTTATTTATTCAAAAATTATAATTATAAACTTTAAAAATTTTATTTTATATGTTCTTTTTTTATAATGTAACAGTTTTTAGTATATTCTTCTTGTAGCCTAAACTAGCTACCATGAATTTTTATTTCACAGGGAATACAAATTTAGCTCGGCAAGCATGTGATGCCTATGGCTATATTAAGTAAACAATTAAGAGACAAATTACAACATTACTTAATTAAATTTAATTAATTATATGTGATATAATTAAGTAAGCAATGATATGTGTGGTGTTCAGTGTCCCTGTTTTGAAAAAGAAACGAACTTAAATAATCATAATTTTAATTATTTTAAGAAGCACTAGCAATGGATCAAGAAAATTCTACACACAAAGGAATAATAATTATACAATAATATTTTTACTGTGTTCATAATTTCGTACGGATCAAATGAAATTCGTCAACGTTCAAGTTTAGTAAATTTTGAATGTCCCTAGTTCAGAATAATGAAGAAGAAATAATTATATATATGTACCCGGCCTTCCAATAAGTGAAGATCAAAATGCTCAAATGATCTATCAGTTTTTTTTACCTCTTATTTTTAGTTCAATTCCACTAAGAAATTCATTTTATTTTTAAATGAATTCTAAATAGAATTTATTTTCAAATGAATTTCAAATTTATTTAAACCAAATGAATTTCATAAATTTCAAATTCATTTAAACCAAATACATTTCATTAATAAGAATTGATTTAAAAAAAATTGGATTCCCATTTTAACACATGAAAAATCCTTATCTATATATATTTTTAAATTAAATAAATATTTTTTTTAACATACAAATCTAAAATTACTTACATGTGATATGGTTTTTGAGAAATTATTAGACCCAATTTCCAACAAGAAAAAGAACACAAACACAAACGACAAGTGAAGAGAAGGGGCCATCTCATCTCAATTCCATTGGCAGTAGCAGTGTTGTTGGGTGCGTCGCGCATGAAAATGAGGAAAAAACAAAAAAACCGAGAATAGAGCAAAGGTGACCTTTCCCACACACCAAACAACACTCAACAAAACACACAGTGCAAAAGGGCCAATACCTTGCAATGGCTCACCGCAAAAGCTGCGGTCGCCCAGCTCTACCCTCTCTTCGGACGCGGCGTTGCCTGTCAAGTTTTTGGTCCCACTCATAGAAGCGCTTCATCATGTATATATTTTATACTTTTTTGTTGGGTCTCCTTCTTTCTGTTTGTTCCTAGATTCTTCTATCTACCATCACCATTTTGTTACAGTGTGTGTATGTATAGTCAACTGAAACTTGCTAGCTAGGGTTTTGTTTTATATGTATACATACCTAGAATTCATTTATATATACTTATTTGCGTAATTTTTTAACTTTTATTTATTAATTCGATTTAGATTTAAATTTGAGATATTCCTAAAATTTTATAGATAATTTCATTGTTATAAAATAAAAAATATATGGAATTAGTTAGGAAAGACTACTTTCATTTAAACAACGTTTGAAGTTCGAGTCGTTATATATGCAATATGCATTAAATTAGTTGTTAAAATTTTTTTATCGATTTTGTAGTCCTACGTATACTACACTCATATATTAAATGAGTGATGTATTTATTATATTTGTTTTATGCTTAAATAATAAAATATATGTGTCCATAAATTGGCAATATTTTTTTTCATAAATTTAATATTTGTTCTATTGCATTGATATTTAACTACAAAATTTTTGCCCAGATATTATTTTATTTATTTTGTTTTTGACATATAAATGTGGAAATATTTCTAAGGAGATTTTTGCAATGCTAAAAAGTTTTAAAAAAGGAAAAAGGGGAAAAAAAAAGGTCAAAAGAACACATTGAATTTGTCTTTGTTTTTGTTTTTCCCTATTTTTTAGTCAATAAAGTATATTTCCTCATTTGAAAAACATGGAGATTGGTATCTTTTGAGGCGAAAAGCTTGTTTAGTATCATACTGTTTATTTATTTATTTAATGTGTATGATTCTTTTGCAGTTTTATCATCAATAATAATAATAATAATAATAACTCATATATCTCTGGTATGCTTGAATCGATATATCCCAAGTTCTGATATGCATGTGATCATGTGACAAACACTTTCAAAAGTTTACTAGCTACAGTCTAACACCTATTGTTGTGAAAACTTATATATTTTTTTATAAATTTATTTTAATTTTTAAAATTAATAAAATATATTTTAATATATTTAGTTATTTATATATAATTTTATGTATATTTTGATAAAGATTAAAAAAAGAATGTATAAATATATAGTTTTTTCCTGTTTGGATAAGGGAAATTACAAGTACATATGCTGGAATAGCCTCACTTTTACGAGTGCACTGCTGAATTAGGCATCATCTATCATGCAGAAAAAGATTGTTGGGATAGGTGAAAACGGCTATTCATTGGTTGATTGCTTGAGAATTCGTGACCACCACACTCCATGACTGCTGAACTATTATCATTTTTCCCCGTACAAGATAAGATATTTCAAGGTACAAGATAAGATGAAATCCACCCTGCTATAGCTATCTTCTTAATTTCAATGAAGTTGTTAATTTTGAGCCAGAATTTTCCTTTCCACTAGCGACTGTTATCACTGTACCTTTAGCATGAAAATCTTGGACTGATCTTTATGCATTATGTAATCCTTTACGAAGAGGATAATGATTTATGTCGTTACTTGTAATAAGAATAATATGTTGCAGATAGCAACAAATTACTCTATCAATTCCTTTTATATTTTATGCAGCTATCTATTCTATGGGGACTAAAGTGTAATTTTATTTCATTTTTTTTATGTTATAGTCACCTTTAATTATATTATAATCAAAATGTCAAAAACAAATTCAATTATATGTATCATAAGCACCCAAACAAGCAAAAGGGATGAAAAAAAAAGGGGCATCGATATTTATACAAGAGTGGTGAAATTAATGTACATTGGGTACAAAGAGCATTTGTACTGATCATGCAAAGAATATTTAATCATCCCTCCGCAATTGGATACATTTTGCTCCATATTATAAAGAAATGGTCTACCCACTTCAAACCCTTCAACAATTGTTTTTTGTTCCCATTTTCTTTTACTGAAGAGGAAGAAAAAAAAAATGAAGCAACATTGCATGCAGATTATAAAATATTTATTTACAATATCGTTTTATTCTAAGAACTTTCTGAATCTAGCTCCTTTTGGTCTAGAATATTAGCAACGAGTCCTTGATATCGTAGTTCATCTTCTCCAAATTTGGCTGCACAGCAAACTGAATCATAGGTGGAGGTCCACAAGCCAAAGCAAGAGTATCTTGTGATCCTTCAGGAACATGTTCCCGCAAGATACTTTCTGTGATGAACCCAATACTGTATTGCCATCCTTCCTTGATTGATTCTTGGATAACATACCATACTTTTAACCTTTGAGGGTATTCTTTTGCCCAGGAATCGAGCTCTTCCCTTAATATGATATCGTCTTCTGTTCGATTCGCGTACACAACATACATCTCTGTATCATCCTCTGGATCTTTCAAAATAGCTTGAATTATTTGATAAATTGGTGTTATCCCTGTGCCTCCAGCCAACATGGTTAGCTTCTTGGCAAACTTGGGTTTGCCATGAACCAGGAAGTTGCCTCTCCCAACGTACTCGATGTGACCTAAAGGACCCTTCACGTCTATCGTTGACCCTAGCTCTAGTGAATCAAGGTACTGAGACATGAGCCCTCCATTAGGGAACTTCGGATGAACACCTTTGAAGTAAACCTTGATCACAAGGTCGAAGTAACCCACAACATCAACGGTGCTTGATGGCGTATAAGCTCGCATGCATAGCTTACCATCAATATTACCACACAAGAATATGTGCTTCCCTACTGGTAGCCCTAACAGTTGATCATCAGAGGGTAAAGCAAATCGAAAGAGACGTACGTCATGTGAAAGCGAATCCTTTTTCACCAGCTTGCATGGAGTTTTTTCTCGTGGAACAAGAGCCACATTTTTCACTGGCACTGCCATTGGCGCCGGCTCTGGCATTAGTGTGATCTCTTTGATTGGAGCTAAATGCGTCTGTGATATATTGGTCGCACCATGCACTGAATTGTTCGGGGACGATGCATTGGAATCAGATGTATCAGTTGTCGAATTGACTAGCTCACCGATTCGATAATCCTCGAGCATTTTCTTGGCCTTATCAGAGTGAATGGCATCAAATTCTTCAGTACAGTCAGTGCCTGCATTGATCAGAATGCTATCAGTGCCGCCAGGATGATCTTTCAGGAAGCGAGTGCAATCATAGACGTGACCATGGACGATTATCCAGCAGGAATCGGCAGAATTGTGTTTCTTGACCTCAGTCATGTTGAAAGTCTTTGAGGTAGTATTCATGAAAGGTGTTGAGATACTTTTCTTTAAGGTCTGGCTGCTCTCTATTGATATCTCGAGGTGCCTTTCCTTGGCCATCCATCCGCCGGACTGGTTGCCCGGTACGGTGGGGTGCTCAAACACAATACCGATTTCACCCTTGTGTCGCTTGCATACATTTGTTTTTACCCGGAACCAGCAATTATTCATCATTCCCTGTAGCACAATAAAAATCAGATTAACTAATATTCTAAATGTTTTACACTTAATAAAAATATAGTACATAAATTACATATTATAAATTTAACAATTAAATATAGCAATCTAAAGTAGATAAAAACCTTGTAATATAATAACATATATGTGTTGAATTTATTTATTAATTTATATTCATATTTTAATTAAGTTTTTTTTGAATAATAAATTTTTTTATTTAAATCACTCCTATTTAAAATTTACTGAATTTTAATTAATTTGATTTGATCCGAACTTAAAAGTCTGATAACAACAACTATTTTTTTTTTCCATAATAGAAGAATGATAATGATATTTACCAGACAAGTTGAATGGTCAACAGTCCAAATTAATCAATGGCACTTATTAAAAATGTAATTAATTTTCAAAGTTAATATCTATTTCTTGAATGGTGATTGACATAGCGGTTCATGTCAATTTTTTAATAAATTTTTTTTTTGACAAAATTGTCCCTGCTTACATGGGGTAATTCATTTTGATGTTGTTTTTTTTTAACTTCACACGGGGCCACGACTATTTTATTGGCCGCTGAAGTATCTTTTTCCTTCTTTATGAGATGGAATAGAGTTAAGAGAGGAATATTAAAGCCTCGTACATTGATTAAAATTTTGAAGCCCCACCATCCACCCCAAACCCACTAGGGATGAGGTCGGCAAGTTTGTTTTGTATGGAAAAAACCAAAACAGCGAGCGAAGGTTTGATTGTATTTGTATTTGCGGCAGTAGGAGATGAAAGTAACAAGTGAATCTAAGGACACAGGATTCCAAACCCTGTGGGTGGGTTGCCATGAAGATTCCACCAATAACACTCTCATGCATGTCACCTTCGTTGCAACACAACCTCTCAATTTTCTATTGGCTCAAGCATTTTGCAACTTGCCAAAGCTTTTTTGACAGTACTACAGATAAATGCATAGTGTTCTCAGTATGCCCACGTCATTGGCAATTAAGTAAGCCAACTTACAACCTAATAGTCCACAATCTCTTATGTAAAAAGAGAAATCCTTCCCTAGGAAGTTTAAAATTACAGTCCTTTGGAAAAGGCTCATTGGTCACATTTGTAACTTTCTAAAAAATTTATTTTATAAAATTTAATTCAATGA
Organism: Mallotus japonicus; assembly: GCA_949634005.1. Lineage (NCBI taxonomy): Eukaryota > Viridiplantae > Streptophyta > Magnoliopsida > Malpighiales > Euphorbiaceae > Mallotus > Mallotus japonicus. Next base: position 11,661 of record CATIWK010018063.1, on the reverse strand, counting down.
ATATATACATGCACAACATTAATTAAGATAATTTTTTAAAACAATTATAATGAAACCTATGAAAAGTTCATTGTCATATTAATATTTTAAATTCATCAATGAAAAGTTAAAATATTTTATTTGTGAAAAAAATACATAAATTTTTATTTGACATCTCACTATTCGATATTTCGAATATTTTAAAATTTAAATTGGATAGATCATCTCAATGTAATTTTGAAATATTAATTTATATCAGTTTTACTATATAAAAAATTTAAACTTAAAATTTTAATATAATTACATATGGTTTAAATCTGAAAATAATTATACATTTAATTTTATTTAAAATTTAAAATTTGGATTCTTTCTCGAAAAAAGAAGAAAAAAAGAAAGGGGTAGTATAAAATAGATAAAAATAGAATACATACCATAACGTTCCAATTGAGCTTTTCAGGCTGGGTGTTAAGGGTTTCATCCCAGGCACGAACAGCAATCTCTTTTGCTCCAAGGAGGTCGAGGACCTCAACTTCCAATGCCCAGAAGCACCAGCACCAGTATCTGCCATACTTGTTAGGTTTTTCTTGATGGTCTAACGAGCAAACTTGCCACGTCTCTCCACCATCCATGGTCACTTCCACACGCGTCACCTTCTTTCCACCACCTTCCAATATTGCACAGAAAACAATATACAATATCAGAAAAAACTATGGATGATTCTGAAACCTGCAGGCACATGCGTCCCTCCATATTGCCATTACAACTTAAAACATATCTATGTTTCGATGCATGTGCAGCAACTCCCGAATTAAATGAGTTTAATGCATGCCAAACCAAATAGCTATTAATGTAAAGAGATCATATTTTTTCGATAATCCGATGCATTTTTTTTAATCTCTTATATTTGACAAGTTTACAGACTTTAACATATATCTATATGATCTGCCACATGTATACCCTTATTGTGCAAGAAACTGATAATAAGCTTTTGACACTTACCAGAATAGGCATAACCTCTCAAAGTGTATGGTCTTTGAGTTGTCCACGAATTGATTGGCAGTATCTCTTCATGAGACGGTGTTGTTATCACTGAGTTTATATTCAACTCATTGATGATGTACTCCGGCTTATACCACCATGCTACACGAAGCATAAAACACCCAATAAATATTCCATTCTTTTTTTTTCACCTCATATATACCATCAACTTTAAAAGTAATAAGTCAAAATCAAACTATACTATGTGAATCTAGGGACCGTATAATATATGTAATAAAGTTTATAACTCACGTCTCTGAAAAAAAAACTTATAAAAGTATATTATAAATTATTTATTTATGTAAAAATAAACAAAACCAAAAAGACTATTGATCAATTAATTAATTAATTTACCTTCAGCATTGGCAAGCTCAGCATCAACATGAGAGGGAAGAACTCTGTTGTCCTTGTAATGATAATAACTTTCTGATTCTTGGGTGGTGACAATAATTCTCTTTAGCCATTTCACCATTCTTCCGCCGATAAAACCCGGAATTATGATTCTTACAGGGAAACCATGGTCCGGAGCCAAAAGCTCACCGTTTTGCATGTAGGCCAAAATTATGTCACGAGATGGATCCATTGCATATTCCTTCTTGATGCTGGTCCCATACTTGGAACCGCCGCCACCTGGCAAATCCTCAACCCCTTCAAAACACACGTTCAGGGCCCCCTTTCTACGGCTGTAGATCCCGCATCGCTTCAGCAACAGGTGTAACGGTACGCCCCGCCACACCGAATTTGAAATTCCTGCTGCACCCCAGTTAAAGCCTATGGTCTGTTTAACCATATTTTGCTCTTTTCTTCTGTTGCCCGCGCAAACCAACGTGACGGGTAGCTCCCGTGCTGGAAACTCATTTACCAGCTGGTCCATGGTAAAGATGGCAGGCCTTTTAACCAACCCACAAACCTCAACAGTCCAGTCTTTCCAGCTCGCTTTAGGAACTGCACCGTGGTTACGGACGTAATGGAGTGGGACAGGAGTAATGAACCCATGGTGCATGAGTCGGGTTAATGGAGCTTCACTGTTAAATGGATGTTTACCGGTGAGTCGGACCATGGAAGGGTTACGTTCAACCCAGTTATCAGCAGTTCCTTCATCTCTGGGGTCCAAAATGGACAGCTCTAGTTCGCTGTTGCCTTTGCGGATTAGATCTAAATAATCAGCCTCATCGTCATCATCGCTGGAAAAATCATCGTCCATTGCAGGAAGTGGTTTGACGGAGCGAGGGAAATCTTGAGAATTAAAGTTGAAGCTGGTTCGAAGGGGAGAACCGGAGCGGTGAGTTGGGCTGGATTTGAAAGGACGAACGACCACATTTAAGGTGGGTTCAAGGTGAAACTGACGGTTATCGACGGAAGCCGCCATTAGAGACTACTACCAGCACCACACACTTTCTTTCTTTCTTTTCTTTTTTCTTGAAATGACGAAGAAGAAGAAGAAGAAAATGTGTTTGTTTTGGATTGTGATTTGTGTTTGTTTTTGAGTTTTGTTTCTTGAATTGAAGGCGAAAGAGAAGCTGCGGGGCGCAAGGATTTATATAGGGCATGTGAAAGGCTTGAGGTCTCAACGTGTGAAAGAGAATAACGGGACCCATTTGATTGTGTCCTAACGAGCTCCTTCTCTTTCTAACCAATTACGTCATTTTTCTTTCGATATTTATTTCCATTTTCCTTGTTTAAAATAACAACGTAAATAAATTTATGAACCAAAAAAAAATGACAACAATAGAAATAAAAATCGCAAGTTGGTTGGTTGGGTGGTGTCAGCTGTAGGAGAGTTGATCCTTGGCTCCATCGATCGCTTGCTATGTGCGGAGATGGGCCATAATTTCGGCTGCAGCAGCAGTGCCCACACGCATGCATATGAAGTAGGGGTGGCATGAGGGACATGGCCGATCAATTTACTGTTTTTGATTTTTGTGACTCTTTAATACATGGATACCAAAAAATAAAAAAAAATAAAGCAAAACTGTATGCAAGTTATTCCTTGTATCTATATGCATAAAATTTCTGTAATTTTCTTTTAAAAATATCCTATAATTAAAAAAAAAAAAAAGAATTGCAATGAATATTCTATGTTAATTTAGACTTGGGTTGTGGGTATTTTGAAATATTATTTTTAATTAAGAAATTGGCATGGAGAATCAGAAATAGAAGGGGGAAAAAAAAGAAAAAACAATAGTTGCATGCATGAATGGTTCGTGGGAGCATGCACAACCCGCAATTTGGACTAAAAGCTAAAAGGTGGTGATGGTTAGTGCTGATGGTGGTGGTGGTATGCTGTTGCTATTTGGTGAAGGTAGAAGAGAGAAATAAAACTCCCCCAGTCTGTTACTCTTCTTGCCACCAACAACCCGTAACCCAGTTAAACACATTAAAAAAATTTGTAGCTTATGATTACTTTATTTTTTAAAAAGAAAATTTACTTTATTAATAATTACTATTGGATAATTTAAAACACTTTAATTTAATTATGATAAAAATAAAGTAAATCAAAAACAAAATCACCTTAGAATTTGTCAAAATTATTATATATTTTATTTAATTGTTTTAAGGTGCATTCTATCGTTATTTTATCTTTTACAAATTAAAATATATTTTTTTCAATAACCAACATTATATGATAAAATACATTTTCATCCTGTAGTGATGGAAACAAAGTGAAACAAAAGTAACTAAAAAATTAAGTAATAATTTTTCTAATTTAAATACATTAATTAAATAATTTTAATAAAACGATAATTATAGATTAATAAAGTAGTTTATAAGAAATGACACTTCCTTTTAGTTTTAACTATATATTATTTTATAAGAATAAGACAAATGTAATTTGATATTTTTGAAATTCAGCATTTCTGCATAGAGATATTATTAAAAAAACTTCCTAAAAGAATTTAATATACACATCAACCCTTTAGGGGCCGCAAGGGAAAACGAAGGCTATGAGCCCCATGTTTCTAAAATTCTCACACACATGGATTTTGGTCATTTAAATCACTTAGTTGCATGTTTTGTCACCTTATTGCAACACAATGAATAAAATTTACGTTCAAATATTAACATATTCTTTTATTTTTTTTTTTTAAAATATGCGCAAGTGTAATTATTGGTGATGTTATGTTTCGGTCAGCAATCGTAAATACGAGAGCATAGAAACATTTTATAATATAATGTTCAAGTATATAATATATTTTGATCAATTCATGACAACGCAAAATATATCAACTTAATTTTTTTTATAGTAAGCTTTTACAACTTACATAATTATTCAGGATATAAAGTCAAGTAGAAATGTTGTGAGCTAACGTTACAAGTTTATTTATTTTTTATCTGATACTTTCTGTATCTGTTTATTTCGAAATATGAATTTAATTTCTAACTATATCATAATGGTGAAATGTTTCCCCTATACTTGAAAAAGTTTTTCTTTTTTTATGAATAGAATTAATTTTGCAGAAAAATGAAAGAAATGTAATTCAAATCCAATTTGCAGAAAAATGAATTTCATTGCATGGTCGTCCATTTTTATGGCAGCATCTGACTAGACATGAATGGAAACAGAATTTTTGAACTTTGGATGTGATTAAAATGAAGAAAAAAATGGACATGTATAGCTATCAAAGAATAAGAATTTATTTGATCTCTCTTATCTTGGACATTTTTCTTTTAACATAAGGGTTAAAGAAGAACAACGGTGGATTCCATCTCAACCAAAGCATCTACACATTCTTTGCTGATCTTGTTTACGCTAATTAAATTAAATTAAAGATTAATGGAAGAAACCTAAGAATTATATATATATATATATATATATAATATGATTACCGCCAGTGAAGAATAGTCAAGTATTAACTTTTTTCCAAATGCATTTTAAGGTGTAGGGTTCGATTTCTATTGTCATTAATTTAAAAATGGAGGATTGTCCCCTGTTGTACAGTCGATCAAAACTTAGGCTATATGACAAGTGGTAACTTCTCTACAAGTACATATCCTAAGGTGTAGAGTTCGGTTCCTGCCGTCGATGAATTTAAAAAGGAATGACTGCGCCTGTTGTATAGTCCATCAAAACTTAGATTGTATATATATATATATATATATTTGAGTTTACACATGATGATATTATTATAATCCCTTTATAATTGCATCTTTTATCACCTTTTTTAACACAATGAATAAAATTCACGTTCAAATATAATTAACATATTCTTTTAAATTTAAAAATATATATATTTAACATGACTAAAGTATAATTATTGGTAATATTATTTTTTGGTCAGCGATCGTACATAGCGAAAGCATAGTAACATCTTATAATATAATGTTCAAGTATATAATATCTTTGGATCAAAGATTTCATGACAATGCAAAATATATGAACGAAATTTTTTTATAATAAGCTTTTCAACTTACGTAATTATTCAGGATATAAAATCAAGTAGAAATGTTGTGAGCTAACGTTGCAATACATAAAATGTTGGCCTTTACATTGTATGAATATGCCATGTAATCGAAAAGTTTTTACCATTGAAAATGTCCGAATCAAATCGAATTAATTAAAATCTAATAAATTTTAAATACTGATAGTTTAAATAAAACAATTAAGTGTACAAAATATAGTATAAACTTGAGAAGACTAAACTTTCAGGCAAAATTGAAAATTAAAATAATCACATTTATAATTAATTGATTTTATTTGAGCCAAAAATATTGATCCTGGCCCTTTCAAAGGGTCATATTCGAATACGAGTGATCAAGATTGATCTTGTAGGCTGTTATTTGAGTTAAAGATAATGCCCTTTCAAACCGTCGTCTTCGAATCTGGATCATGTTAATTAATTTTTCTTTTTTTTTTTATTTGTAAATTTTTTTAATTTTCTTTTTGTTTTGGTAAATCAGTGTATTCTATCTGCAAGATTTGATGCCTAGCCAATAGGCTGCGGCTGAGACCAACTAGATGGCAAGGCTGTGGTTCCAAAAGGATTTGTTCTCTTAATTGGGTGTCTTTAATGCAGGCGATTTTACATTCATAAAAAAAAAAAAAAAAAATCAAATTATTCTTTCCTCTTCAAAATATTTTGAGAAAAATTCAAATTGTAGAAGAAAAGTAACTCTTAGTTTTTTTTTTTCACTCTCCATTTTTCCTTCCCATTTCTAAGTAACAAAAACTACTATCCAGTTTTTTATACTATAAAAGTATAAATGCATCAATTGATATAGGAGCACGCTTTCAAAATCACCAAAAAATAATGAAGAATAAAATTATTATTTTGACTTAATTATTTTTATTGTAAATGGCATAAGAATAAAATATGTATGATATTGATATAATTAATTAATATAGTATATCACATTTAATTTTATAAGATTAATATATGTGTGTGTGTGTATATATATGGTGATAAAGTTTTTAATAAGAGATAAAAAAAAGTATAATTTATCATAATGTTCAGTTTATTTTTGTTTGCAATTTGGTATAAAAATTATCATAACTATACAAAAGATGTTACTATATAGAATATTACTGTGAGAAATTTTATTGTATTTACAACATTATTCATTTATTTTTCTATTGAGAGAAGAGGAAAGGTGAGTGTTAAACTTGAACTTTAAATTGTCTTCTTTGAATCAATTATATGTGTCATTTCAACTCTTGAATTAATTAAGATTAATATTCCTTGATAAAAGTAAACAGTGGTAATTAATGTGCTACGGAAAATGATGCAAATAGAAAATACTCCATCCGTTTCTAAATAATTGTCGTTTAAGGATTCTTCACATAGATTAAAGAATGTATTTAATATATGTATAAAATATTATATTACCCCTCAACCAATTATTAGTTTTATATAGAGTCACAAAATGAGTAGATATCTATTCAATTAATTCTCTTATATTAAATAAGGGTGAAATAGAAAAAAAAGTAGTTAAATGCATTGATAACTTAAAATGATAATTATTTAGGAACAAAATTAGACTTTTAAAATGACAATTATTTAGGAATAGAGGGAGTTTATATTTTTTTTTTTTAAAAAAAGAACAAAGTGGAGAAGTTTAGAAAAAACAGCAGACAAAGTAATGAAATCAAGAATCAAGTTAAAAAAGAATATAAAAAAATAGTAAAAAAGAATAAAAATGTAGTAAGACAGAAAGGTTAATGATCATTAATTAGTAAGGAAAGACAATAATTAAGAAAACCCCAAGAAAAATAGAGGGACAAGTTTAGAGATTGAGAAGTGGCGCATGGGAACTCCAATGGCCAATAAACAATACAATGGGTCGAATAAGAAGAAGAAGAAGAAGAAGAAGATTAAATTTTTTCTTCTTCTTTTATTTTTAATTTTAATTTTCCATTGTACCAAACATGATAAAAGATGGGTCAATCAGAGTGAAGACTGAGAGGTTAGTTTTGTTATAGTAGCAAAGTTGGAAGGGTCAGAAACTGGCAAGGAAGTGGCAACTGGGGGCGGCTCATAGGTGTCTCACATTTATATTTGGCCTTTTGATGAACCTTTGAGCCATTTTATATCTTAGTTTGGTGGCTCATTTTCCATTTCTTTCTTCAAGATTGACAGACAGACAAAGTTTTGTCAAAACATGAGTACAATCCATTGGTTAGATCTCTTCTCTTCTTTTTTTTTTCTTTTCAAGAAAATAAATATTATTTTTTGGAAATTTTTTTTGAATTTTCTTTTTTATTCTACACATTATTTTTAAACACAACTCACCAGCTGCTCCTCACAATATGGTGATGTGATTGTACACAAAAAAAGGGCCGTTTAAATTATATAGCTAGCAACATCAATGAAAATATCAAAAAGATAATGTTTCAGCAAAATATATATAATGTACATGAATTTATATACTAACTCTGGTGTTTTCTTTTTATTTCTTTTGTTTCCTTTTTTTTGGCTGCTTCATTTTAACATTTTGTGAACAGTTTCTGGCTGCGACCAACTCTCTCATCAATATCACACACACATAAATCTGTGGTTCCATCATCCATGTCCATTGGCACTCCAAACGAGGTTACCACATTTCACTTCTGCCTTGACAAGTATATATATATATATTTAAAGACAATATGTAATTTGCATCTCGCGATTCTCAGCTTTAAGTATACTAAAATCACTTGCATGCACATTAGAAAAATAGTAAATGTTGATGAACAATAACATACAAAATAATTAGAAAATACCAACTAAAACGAAACAAATTTAAGTTTTAAAAGCTGAAAATTATTGATGAATTTGAATAACAATCAATTAATAAATTTTAATTTAATTATTGAAGAATTAAAGCTAATCATTTATTACATATTTTGAAATTATTAAAGAGATTTTAATGAGTTTAAAAAAATTGTTCATCAAATACTTTTATATAAATGAATAGATGGATACATAGGTAAAAAAAATAAAAATATATATAGCTACTATTATAAGGGAGAAATTTAATTCTGGGTGGTTTTGAATAACTTTTTTTTTTAATTTCAAAACCAGCACTTTTTTTTTTTTTGGGTCAAACAAATCTCAAAAAGAGAAGAGAATCATATATAGAAAGACTAATTGGTGGCTAAGTATTGGATGCACATATGTAAAGCAACTTTAAGAATGATTAATTTAATAGCTAGCTAGCACACAATTCATTTCATATACTTACTATTCCTCATTTTTGAATGAAATTGATTCCTGGAATCTACAAAGACTAATCACAAGTGAAGTCACCACTTACACAACCTTAAGAATATATATATATATATATATATATAACAAATGGGTCCAACACAACTCTCTTTTTTAATTTCTTTTTTGGCCAAATGCTCTCTTTTTAATTTTGGACAAAGGAAACTCTCTTTTTAATCATTACTTATATTTAGGCTTTCAAGGAATTAATTATACCTTGCACTTGCAATATGATGGATGAACGAAAGTTTTGTAGGTTAGCACAAGTGACTGTTTTTCTTTGGCACAATCACTACCGTTGTTATTGCAAAAAGGCATGATGATCGATGACAAATATTTAATGATCATCAGCTAAATATCAGTGAAATGGGTCTATTCCTTAATTAATGGAGATTTTGTAAAGGCTGTGACTAAAGACATAATCATTAATGGGTATATATTATCATGTCAAAAAAAAAAAAAAATACAGCATTTGCAAATGAATATTGTATTGAATTTGATGAAATGGATTTGCACTCATACTTTATAAAATAATCTCATCTTATGAAAATAAATGTCCGAATCAATATGGCTTTTAAATAATGCATGTTCAAATATGGTCTGGAATACATGGCTTTTAAATCTGGAAGCAAATATGGTCTATAATGTTTGATAGACCCTTTTGTGATGGTTTCAAATATCTGTTGGGTAATGGCGATGCCATCAAATTCTGGGAGGACATTTGGGTCATGGAAGCGCCACTTAAGAACAGGTTTCCTCGTCTCTTCAACATTTCGTTGGACCAATCTGTTTTGGTGAAGGATATGGGGCTATGGGATGGATTCAAATGGGATTGGTGCTTGAGATGGTCAAGGCCTCTGCGCTCTTGGGAGACTGATCAGTTGCACTCTCTTCTTAACTTGCTCAATACTCTTAACTATGCCCCTCAATGTAAAGACAGATTAGTTTGGATTCATGATCTTAAAGGCTTCTATTCGGTTAACTCTGCGCATAAAGCCATGTATTCCCTTCACAGAACACCTCTGTCCTTCTCGGTGAAAGGTGTGTGGCGCAGTTTGGTTCCTCCTAAGGTGGAGATTTTGGTTTGGATGGCTCTGCTGCAAAAACTGAACACAAAGGCCTCCCTACTCCAAAAAGGTATTATTAATGCATCTAATTCTTTTTGCCCTTTTTGTAACTTAGAACTAGAATCGGTTGACCATCTGTTTCTTCTCTGTCCTGTGGCCAACTCTATTTGGTATGGTCTTCTGAATTGGTGGGGTACCGTATGGGTTTTACCTTCTTCCTTGCGCTGTATTTTTGATCAATGGGAAGAAATTCCATTGGGTTCGTTCCAAAAGAAAGTTTGGATGATCTTATTTTTTGCTGTTTTGTGGACTATTTGGACGGAACGGAATGCCTTGGTCTTTAATGACAGATCCACTGATGTATCTTCAATTTTCTTTCTTATAATCCATAGAGCTGAATTCTGGATTAAAGCACTGGGTCTTGATAGTTCATTACTATCTCAGAACTTGTGGCTTTTTGTTGATGCGATTAAAAATTTTCGTCCTATGCCCAAACCTTCCCGTAGGCCCTCTGGTTGGCTCGCTCCTTCGTGTGGAGAGTATAAATGGAATGTTGATGGTTCAGCATTGGGAAAGCCAGGTTTAGGTGGCGCTGGGGGTGTCCTCAGAGATCATGATGGTTTGGTTAAATGCATTTTCTCTATGCCGTGTGGTATTGTTGACTCAAATTTTGCTGAGTTAATTGCAATCAGGAAATCTCTGCAGCTTATGGCTTCTAATCCTGCTTTTTCTAATGTTATGTTTTCAGTTGAATCAGATTCCTTGAATGCTATCTCTTGGGTGAATCAATCTCCAAATGACTGTCCTTGGGGCTTTCACAATGAACTATGTCTCATCAACAAATTAAGGGGTTCTCTTCCTCTTGGAGCATTTGTACATACAATGAGAGAAAATAATTCCATGGCTGACTTTTTTGCTAAACAAGGAGCTCATAGGACTACTGAATTCTCTGCTTGGCTATAACTGGATCTGTCTGATTTTTGCTTCCTTGCTCTCTCCATGATTGATGGTTGTTTGTTTGTTCGTATTTCCTCCCATGTTTGTCTATTGTTATTTCCAGGTTTTTTTATCTATCGCGGTTTGGCTTAGTTTGGGTGTATGGGGTGGATCTGTTGATTCGGGTTAGTTGCCAAATCCTGATGGATTTTTCCTGGTTTCTATTATATTAATAAAATTCATTCCTTATCAAAAAAAAAAATAATGCATGTTCAAGCCCAAGCTTAATTATAGCTTGAATTGAATATTTCAGACTTGAGAGTTGCATATCTTGGTGGCAAAGCATAGTGTGTAAATATCCACATGTCCAACTGTAAGTTCTTGAAGAAACCAAGAATTCTTCTATAAAACACCCCTACCCCACTTCCATTTCATTCTTCCAAATAATATAAACGTATTTTTACTGATAAAACAACAAATTCATGACAGTATTTTATATACATTCATGAGGAAGCAAGAGGCAGTGAAATATGTAGAGAGTACAGTTTCCAGAGTTAGGCCCAACGCCAACAGAGCCATCATCACTGTGTACGTAGAGTCACCAAGAAAGCATTTGCACCAAAAGATCGATCTAACCAACAAAGCTACAGAAAACCCATCACTCAAAAGGCCTAAATCTACAAGAACTCAGGGTTACAATCGTCGGGCTGAGCTTTTAGCCTATTCTCGTGAGCTAAGAGAAGGTAATCTCCAGTGGGATTGGCATCCTAAAAGAAACCCTAGGCCCAAGTCCAGTGTAAGTGCTCCGTTTCTATCAGTTTTTTTTTCGATCCATATTGCATGTAAATGCATGGCCTAATTTGATGCTGGCAAAATTGAAAAATGCCAATGATGATCAGATGTGGAAATGGTCAACTGCATCAGTGAAGATTCAAGCACCGTTTCGAAGGATTTTTCGA
>CATIWK010018038.1:0-27384 GCA_949634005.1 Mallotus japonicus | reverse complement strand
ATTCCGAATCCAGAATTTCCTGGTTGTGGTGCTAGCTTTCTTTTAGAGAATCGAGTACCACCTCCGATTTTGTCCCAGTTATTACCCTGGGTGGCGACTCCATCATCTCCACGCTATGTCTTTGTGATATAGTAGTGTGTTCCCCAAAGCCCTGAGCTTAAACAGTGTCGCGGTTGCAAGAAACTTGGGCGCGCGCTAAACCCCGCCGTCTACAGATATGGTTTGGTGAAATCCATTCTTACCCTGATCTTAACAATTGGGTTCATCGACTTACTCAGCTTTGAGAGATCATTCATCTCCAACAACTCCTTAAACATTTGGGATGCAATTAACTCAATATTGGACTTGTATATGAAACCATGAGGGAGATTTTCCATATGGACCCAAACATTATCACTTTTGAACTCATAATCCTCAAGGGATTTGATTCCATTCCAGTCCTTAATGCAGAAATGATGACTGAATATAGACCAAGGAGTGTTATTTAAGATATTAACCTTACCTTCCTCTGTTTTCAGATTGATTTTGTAAAGGTTGTCATCTCTTATCATCTCTATATATTATATTTCAACTGGATTCCATAACTGACTAAGCCAACGATTGAGAAGATAGGGAGAATAATATTTGCTAGTGTGAAGTTTACCAACTATGGCTGTATTGAGAACTTGCTCTGAGATGTCATTTGAAGCTTGGTCTTCCATTATTGCACCTAGAATTGTTTTGATGCGACCGAAGGATGGAGAAAAGAAATAGACAAATGGATATAAAGACAACAGTGGAGTTTGGTATATAATAATGATTGGAACTAACTGAATAGGGAGATATAATGACTCCCATCTTGAGAATATAAAAATATGGGATACCGAGATGAATAGTCCCTAGGGAGAAATTAATTGCATGGATAATTGTTGGTTCCTGATCTAGATTATAATTGGATACCCCTTTTGTATTGAGAAAATCCCAGATTTTTCCATTTTTGGGGTGCAATATACCAATGGTGTTTTGGACTTATATAACTGGTGGTGGTGGTGTGAAGGTGGTGCCAGTACTGGACTGGAGGGTGGCAGAGCTGTCCTCTAGTAGAAGGCTGTATAGCATGTAGCAGTGGTTTGGGTTGCCTTGATTTCGAGGGAGAGAGAGAGAGATATTACCACAGGCCTAAAAATTATTAATCAAATATTATGTGTAAAGTTCTTCACTTGCCTAATTCAATACGTGAATATCACGCTTTAATTTTAAGGTTAATTTGGGGTTAAAGGGCCGATATTTATGACATGTGGGCTTAATTGTTAAAAAAAGTTAAAATGGGCTTATTTGAGCCCGAGACACAAGTTTGAGGGCCTCTTTGTATATTAGTCCATTTAATACCTTTTTTTTAAAGTTCAAAAATCTTATAATGGCTTATCTGAATATTTTATTATCATCAATTCTTACATTTTGAGTCATTCAATTATTTTTGCTAGCAATAGATTCTCTAATATTCCTGGTTATTCTCAACTAAAGTAGAAAAATATTTGAAGGTCCTAAACCCAATCAGAGATTGGTTATGAAAATCTAAGAACCTAACATTGGACAAGTTGCTTTTTCATATTACAATTATACCATCATCACCTTCTCTCAAAATTATTTTCTTCTTCTAAAACTTCTATCTTAAAGATTTTTCAGAAAACAAAACTTGCCAAAACGTGCTTTGGCGAGCTAAAGACGATTATTATGCATGCAACGATTGAGCTTTGTATGCATTATTGTGATATTGGTTTTGCTTTAGTTCTGATGCTGTCGGTCCGTTTTCCAGGTGGATAAGTAACCTGCAAAACAAATCCGGTGAGAGGCACACCGGGCGGGGTCCCGGTGAACCGACTCCGACGATCAAGTTAGGAAGAGCACTGGAGAGAGATGAGAGAAAATGAAATAATAGTTGAGTTAACTTAAGGTATACCTGTAATACCTCCCTTTATATATTGATTTTCTAGGGTTTTATGTGGGTTCACCTTTGGTTGCCACTTGGAGCTCTTCAATTGCTTGGAGACTGGTACTGCTTACGTGGGCATATCCCCTGGATAGGGTCTGGTACTGTTCACGTGGGTTTGTTCCCTCAGCTTGGTCTCCAAGCCTGCTCTGCCTTCGTCATCCACGTGAACTTTGTCGGGTGTGCAGGCGAATCGTCAGGTTGGCAGGTGGTACAGTCAAATCTGCAGGCATACAGATTGTTAGATGATGGGCAACTTTAACATGTCAGATTGTCTTCACTCTTTCAGGTTACCGAGTTGGTTAATCTTGTCGATTCTTCTTCTGGGCTGAAAAGATGCGTTTAGGCCTATATTGACTTTGGGCCTTGGTATCACTTTGATAAATTTCTAAGTCAAGCAGTTGTGGAGTTGAGAACAAGAATTCGTGATTGAAGAATTTTTTTTTTGGAATTAATGATTGAAGAATTTATATAGGGTAAATTATATAAATGATCACTAAACTTTTTTACGTTTGATTTTAATTTATTTATAAAATTTTAGTTTGTATCGTTTTAGTTAACTAATTTTTATTTAAGTTTTGCATGTAGGTTCTATAAATTTTTTGGTCAATAAATAATTCAGTGTTATCATGCTACTGTAAGACTATATGTATTAAGAATTAAATACAAATGATAAACTGACCTCCTATATACTCTAAGTTAGTGTTTAAATGTCAATTTACAATTTTCTAGTTCTGCTGCGATCTTATTGCATTAATAAAAACTTTGTGTATGTGCTTCAGAATTTCACTTGTTGCCAGTAACATTGAGAAATGGCATAATAATATTTTTAAAAAAAAGAAATGTAGCTAACTGAATTGGCTAATTAAGTTCTTGAAAGGTAAACAATAATTTATTTTACTTTTTTTCAGCAATCAAGATCATGCGGGAGCCCAGTCAGAAGAACAAACAAACCATCATCAATTTCTCTCAAGAATCAAAGGGTGGATAATAGCAACAGCTAGCCCTGGGTGGAACTGACTAGATAGGTAGATAGCAAGCAGGCCAAGGGAATTAACCATAGAAAGGTGAATGAAATTACTATTTAATCAAGTAGCTAGATATATTGGTGTATATCCAAGGTTGAATAGTCAAATGATAAAAATTTCATTCATGGGCATTAAGAGATCATAGGTTTAATAACAGATAATCGCAGAAATGAAACTTTCCTCCTAAATTTCAAGCAAAATGTTATATTAATCTATGATTAGGATTGAATTAAATATTGTCTAGTGGTTTTTGGTAGGAGTGACATGTATACCAATAATTATAGGACTCTTTGTGCTATATTTGAAGATAATCTACTTAATTATTAGGAAAAACAATAATTGTAAGACTTAATTGTATTAATCTATTATTAGGATTGAATTAAATATCATCTAGTGGTTTTTAGTAGGAGTGACATATATACCAATAATTGTAGGACTCTTTGTCTATATTTAAAGATAATCTACTTAATTATCAGGTAAAACAACATCGATTAGACTAGCTATAGCATTCATCCTTTAAACACTTACTTTTTCGTAGTGGACTGGACTGTCGTTAGTAGAAGTTAAAAATAGAGGAAACAATAATTGAATAGGGATAATGACTTAATCAGTCCTAAAAGTTATAGAGATTTTTCAATGAAGTCCTATAAGATTTAGATGTATCAATTAAGTCCATGAACTTTTTAAAAATTTCATCATCAGTCCTAAGTCATCAAATTTAACAGAACTTGCTGACGTGTCAGTGTCTTTGCCTTTCTCCTTAAAGATGTTGATGACATGGCAGTCATCCTTTAAAACCACATGACAAGTCAACGCCACATGTTTTAAAATAGTTAGTGTGATTGTTTATTACTTTAAGGGTCATGGATGGCTCTCTTAAGAAAAGTTCTCCTTTCAACACTATTTCTGTGATAAAATCACTACATATCAGCAAAATTCGTCAACTTGAACACAACATTATACTGCAAAAGTTGTAGAGTTATTATTATACCTTTGACATATCGAATTTGAGATGAAAGATGCACCCAGAAACAAAAGGCTGAGTTGCGAAATAGTAGAGAAAAAGCTTGAAAAATAAACATTGAATAGATTTAGATACCCTAATAAAAATTTTAAATAAAAATGAGACACAAGAAAAGATACATACTTAAAGCTGGATCTTTGGCAAAGCAAGAAGATAGGAAACACAAGCACCCAAAACCAAACCAAAGACTTGATTCACTATATCTTTCCACATAATCATATCATAATCACCATCCCAATTTGATCCAACTTTCCTCCTTCACAATCATCAACTTCTGAATTTAAGAAATCACCACAAAAATCAAATACAATTCAGTACAAAATGGAATTCCATATTAAAGAGGACAGACAATAAATAGAAACATAAGTTGTTTAAAACATACTTGGGGAAGGAATTGAAGAAGGTAAGGAAGGAACCAAAGACAGTTGCTCCTTCTTAGGCCAAGTGCTAAGTCTTCTTTTCCTAACCTTAGTAATCTCCTCTACCAAATCCATTAAATCTTTCTCTTCTTTAATCTCCATTTATGATTTCCTCCGCGACCTTCTACTATGCCTTGGTGAAGCAAAACCAAGAGAACCCTATTAAGTTATTGCCCTACTTTTGCATCTCATGCAAGACCCAGTTGGCTCTATAGTTGCCTCCTCTGTTATGTCAAGCCAGTTGGTAAGACGGGTTCTTGATTTTCTTGAAGGAGATGGTGAGAGAAAAAGAAGTTCATAGAGAGGAAGAAAATCAATGCAAGATTTGAGAGACAAATTTGAGGGTGTTGATGGGCTCTTTTTTAGTACTGGAGAAGGAACATGGTCTAAAGACGACATGTCATGTAGTTTTAAAGGATGACTGCCATGTCATCAACATCTTTTAAAGAGAATGGCGAAGACACTGACACATCAGCAAATTCTGTTAAATTTGACAAGTTAGGACTAACAATGAAATTTTTAAAATGTTCATGGACTCAATTGATACACTTAAATCTTATATGACTTAATTGAAAAATCGCTATAACTTTTAGGATTGATTAAGTCATTACCCCAATTGAATATGGTGTGGAATACTTTTATTAAAGCATTCATCAATGGATCGCAAATTATATCATGGACCCCTATCCATATTGTAATATGGATTAGGGGTCCTTACATGTGTGAACCTCTTTTATTTTAATGCTTCTTTTCTTTTTTTTTTTTAACGCTTTCTCTTTCTCTTCTTCGGTCACCATCTCTCGCTTCCTTTTCCTCTTCTCTGGTCACCATCACTATAAGAAAATTGACCTATAATGATAGGAAAATCAATGACTAAAAGTTAAAAAATTGTAATTAAAAATATTTAATGATGGGAACTGTCCCCTCATCGCTCGTCATTACTGCCCTCGTTAGGAAAGGTTATAATGACGAAAATGGAGTCTCGTCACTGCATATAATAATAGGATAATTACCGTCATTAAAAAGTATTTTTAATGACAACGAATGTAATCACTATTTCATCATTTGTTGATCGCTAAATAATGCTCGAACAATGAAATTTTTCCTCACTATACCGTTTCTAATTTAGAATTTTATTTTTTTAATATTTCTAGTTGCCTTTAACAAAATTCTTAATTTTAATTTCAATTAAAATTTTTATTCAACTATTATAACAATCCCCAACTGATCATTTATATATAAAGAAAAATATATAATTGTATAAAATTAAAATAATTTTACATACTATTCATAAATTAACAGGTACAACAATTTTCTCCAACTCATGAACTAGAGTACTTTTACATAAGACAACTAGAATTGAAAAAACAGAGAAAACTAAGTCTGGCAGCAAAATGTAGAGCGGTGAAGATGACTACCTCCTCTCACTGCTCCACCACAATGATGACAAAAATCAACAATAAAAAGATTATAAATTAACCAATGCTTTGGAAAATAAATTAAAACAAAATGTGGAAACCATAAAGCTGAAAGAATTTAAACACGAGCAACCAAATTTCTTATGAATGCATTGCATTGTATCAAAGATCCCACATCGTATTAGCAATTTTATAGGGAGAGAAGTAAAAAAAATATTCAGCAATAAACAAACATGAAAATCACTAGAAAATGAAAGAAGAAGGATTGCCTACCTTAGTCTATGTAGTCTATTTCGTCCAGCAGAGGGACTATGCCCAAACACATTAGTTTCTTTTCGAAGCTCACCATCAAAATAATACAAATATTGAAACGGACAAATACTAAAGAAAGCATATCATATCAATAACAAGCATTAGTTAATTATTCAAAAAAAATAAATAAATTACCAATGTCTAACCAAACATTAGGGCCATAAAATGGCTTATCAGCTTCAGGATCACATTTAGGAACTTCAACTCCAATATAATATCCCTCTAAATAATTATGTAAAAGTAAAAGCAATTGAAATTTGGTTTCCCAGTTTCAAAAAAAAAGTCTTGATTCGCAACTAAATATTCATGTTACCTTTAAGTATCAAGTCAATCCCGGAAACAAAAGCACAACATAATAATCTCAGAGAATTAGGAAAAAAAAAAGCATCAAAGATAGTATATGAATGAACTGCTCAATTTTCTTTAAATGATGACTGCAAGTAACTTAGAAATAAAAGTGTGGTTTATATGTCTATATGTCAGATAATGCAAATAAAATTGAGATGCAAAATTCTTCATCATTTACATATATTACACACATAGGAAACAAATATTGCAAATGAAACAATAGAGACCATTTCCATCACCAATTTTCTATTCATGGAACTAAAGTTAAAGCATGAAAGAAAAAAATGCTGGTTAACTAGCTGAATTCATTGTTAAAATTAACATCATAGAACTCTTATGTTAGCTACACATGTAGAGATTTCATGGTTTTCCTAACAAAAAGAGTAAGAAATACAACACAAAAGAGTCTATTTTAAAGAAGATTTCACTAAAACATTTGATGTGTAATTTATTTACATATATTTGAGTTGATTTTTAATGAATATAGAATATTAATTTTGAATAAATTGGGAAGAATTTGAGTCTAATTAGGATTATATTAGTTTTAGTATTTGAATTAGGACTTTATTGTTTTCAGCATATTTTTAAGGATTTTTTACTTATTATTGATTAATGTTCCCTTTTTGTAGTCAAACCTTAAAGGAAATTCCAGAAAAGCAAGGATTTATGCTGACATGGTTTGAGACATGACTTTCTTAAGCCGTGACGGACAACAGATGTTGAATTTCGAGTGACACAGTTACCACCAAGCCGTGTTTCAACTTGTGTTCACTTCTGCCAGACTTGGAGAAGAGCTGAAGAATCAACACGGTTTCACACACAGCCATGATCAAAGTCGTGTGAGCATCTAAACATCAACTCCATAAGAGACACAACATTGACACAAGCTGTGCGGACTAACATGACACTAGATAAGACACGACCATGATCAAAACCATGTCTGAAAAAAAAGAGTTTTTCCTAAGCAAGGAAGGAAAAAGCATTCAAGTGCTAGGACTTTTATCAAGTTTCCTATAAAAGGGACATTAAGATGTATTTTTAGAGGAGATTCTACATTCAAGAAGCAACAAAATAAGAGCTAAACAAAAGACTGAAGATAATTCATCCAAGATTCAAGAGTTTTATTTTTCTTCATCATTAATTCTTTAAAACATGTTTGTGTGCTTTGCCATAATTATGCGTCGCTAAATTTCCATTAGAGTTTAGGTTAGGAGTAACTATTGCATAGTATGAATGAACACAAGAGCTTAATTATTAAATTTGATTTTCAGTTAATTCTTTGAGTTGTATTTATTAATTCTTTCATTCTTGGCCAACTTGTTTGTATATTTATGGGTAAATTCACCAACGAGTGTTAGGGGAATTTATTAGCTTAAGACTTTTAGGACTTAGACCACTCGACCATGATAGTAAGTGAGCTCTACGGGGAACCATGACAGTAGGCATGGGTCTACGGTGGTAGATTAATTGTTAGGAAACTTAATGAGCTTGGATTAACTTTTTAATCACGATAGTAGGTTAAACTTTAATCTTTGCATGCTTAATTGAACTCGAGAGAGGCTTTAGGTAAATTAGAACAATTATCCTTAACTGATATCGTTGTCTTTTATGTGTTAAAGTGTTCATGATCATATTGGAATAGTGAAACTAAACCTAGGCTCTAAGCTTTTTATCGTTTGATTACAAATTCGTTTATATTGCTTTGATTTATTTTAATTACAAAATTCACTCTTATTTGATTTACTAGCTGAGAACATAAGTAAAAATATTGGTACTTAATATACAGTCCTCGAGGGAACAATATCTTTTGTGCTACAATTCACGATCTATGCACTTACGGATTTTGAACGCAATAAGTTTTTTGCACCGTTGCCGGGGACTGGCAATATTGATATTAATTTAATTTTTACTTTTCTTAGACCAGTATTCTTTCCTTAAGTTTTAATTTGTTTTACTATTTTCAGGTGATTTTTGTTAGTTTATGAACACTCGATCTAAAGGGACAAACTTAGAAAAGATTAATTCGGAAATCGAGAAATCGTGCAAGAAAAGCCAAAAGTAAAAGCTTGAAAAAGACAAGCAAAAGATGGCTCAAGATCAGGCAGCACAACCGAGTAAATATCGTGCTCTTCAAGAGTACACGATGCCTAATCCGGGAGATACCCATAACAACATTGTGAGGCCAACTGTCGATGCAAACACTTTTGAGATCAAACCAGCGATCATTCAAATGGTCTTACAATTTCAGTTTGGAGGTCTCCCTAGTGAAGATCCTAACGCCCATTTAGCTCAATTCTTGGAGATCTGTGACACTTTTAAGATGAATGGGGTTAGTCAAGATGCAATAAAACTGAGATTATACCCTTTCTCTTTAAGGGATAAAGCCAAGTTGTGGTTGCACTCTCTTGCATCGTAATCTATCAATTCTTGGAATGTGTTATCAAAAATGTTTTTACACAAATATTTTCCACCAGGAAAGATAGCAAAGTTCAAACAAATAATCACAAGCTTCACCCAACACCATGGCGAATCCTTATATGAAGCTTGGGAATGTTTCAAAGACTTGCAACGTCAGTGCCCTCATCATGGAATCCCACAATGGCTGCTCATTCAAAGTTTCTATCAAGGACTCACCGAGCCAATAAGGATCACCATAGATGCTACAGCTCAAGGCTCATTCATGAGTAAGACGCCAGACGATGCATACAACTTGTTTGAAACCATGACATCCAATAACTATCAATGGAATGGAGAAATAAGTGCACTAAAAAGAGTTACAAGATTACATGAAGTGGATAGTTGGAACCTTCTCAATACAAAGATTGACATGCTCATAAAGAAATTGGAGGCTTCAACTAAAATATTAAATTCCATGGCTGTTTATTCTTATGAATATTGTGGGGGAGGACGCTCAACTGAAGAGTATCAAAGAGGTTTTTCTTCTCAAGACCCTTCCATTGAGCAACTCAACGCTCTCAACAACTTTTAAAGGAATCAAGGAAATTCTTACTCCAACACATACAACCCGGGATGGTGTAATCACCATAATTTCTTATGGTCAAATCAAGGGGAGTCCAAAATAGCAACCAAGGGTTTAAGCAGCCTCTGCCTGGTTTCCAATAAAAGAATTCTTTCCATCAATAACACGAAAGCAAGCCTAACCTAGAGAGTATGATGGAAAATTTCCTAAAGGATCAAGAAGAGCAAAAGGAAGCAATCAAGAATCTAACTTCTCAAATAATTCACCTCTCTGCTCATAACAAAATGTTAAAAAATCAAATAGCATCTCAAGCCTCAAGTTCTAGACTAAGTGGAATGCTTTCTAGTCAACTTGAGCATCCTAGAGAGCAAGCAAAGGCAATAATGCTTGAGAGTGGGAAGCAATTGCTCGAGGTTGAAATCAAAAAGCAAGATAAATAGGCTATTCAAGAAACACAAAAGGAAGACCAAAAGTCTGAAGTGATTGAAAAGAAGCTAGAGGAGAAGAAGGAAGCAGCCCTCAAGACTCCACCATTTCCCTTCCCCCAAAGACAACAAAAATCTAAATTGGATAAGTAATTTGAGAAATTTATGAAGTTATTCCAATAACTTAAGCTCAACATACCACTCTTATATGTGATCAATACAATGCCCGCTTACTCCAAATTTCTTAAAGACATCATCTTACACAAGAGAAAGTTGGAAGATTATAAAATGATTCCCATCAATGAGGAGTGTAGCATGGTTATTCAAAATAAACTTACATAAAAACTTAAGGATCCAGGGAGTATCACTATTCCTTACACTATTTGGAATGAATTTATAGGTAAGTCTTTATGTGACTTAGGTGCATATGTGAGCATAATGCCTCTTTCTTTTTGCAGGCGTCTTAATATTGATGAACCACAACCAACAACAGTGTCACTATAACTCGCGGATAGGTCCATCATCTATCCCTATGGAATTCTTGAAGATGTTCCCATCAAGGTTGGAGATTACTATGTTCCATGCGATTTCATCATCTTGGAGATGGAAGAGGACTGCCAAATCCCAATTATCTTGGGACGTCTATTCTTTGCCACGGTTGGTGCAATAATAGATGTGAAACGAGGTAAAATTCTGCTAAAAATTAGAGACAATAAAGTGGAGTTTGACATTTTCAAAATGGTAAAGCAAACCACTACAATGGGATCATGTTTTCGAGTAGATGCAATAGAAGGTTGTGTGTAAGAAACATTTAAGAAATAACTCACCTAAGACCCACTTGAAGTTTGTTTGGTTCATAAAGAAAAAGAAGATGACATTGAAATGTTCAATCACTATCTCAATGCTAATCCTGCACTAAATAAGATGCAATCAGCAAGGTATGAGCCTCTATCTTCCAATGTTAGTTGTATAAGTTCATTGAAGGAAGAAATTGCACCTAAGGTAGAACTCTAAACTCTTCTTTCATCTTTGAGGTATGGTTTTCTTGGTCCAAGTTCTACTTATCCTATTATTGTGAATGCTGAGTTGAGTAATGAACAAGTAGAAAAATTACTTATGAGAGTTAAACCTCATAGAAAAATCATAGGCTACACCATTGATGACCTTAAAGGAATTAGCCCTTCTATCTACATGCATAGGATTCACATGGAGGAAGGTTTTAGACCTTCCATTGAAAATCAAAGAAGATTGAACCCTAACATGAAGGAGGTAGTGAAAAAGGAAATCATGAAGTTGCTTGATGCAGGGATTATTTATCCTATTTCGGATAGCGATTGGGTTAGTCCAATCCATATAGTCCCATAAGAAAGAGAGAATGACGATGGTTAAGAATGATAATAATGAATTGATTCCTACTAGGACAGTCATGGGATGGCGTATGTGCATAGATTATAGGAAGCTGAATAAGGCAACTAGGAAAGATCATTTTCCTTTACCCTTCATTGATAAACTATTAGAAAGGCTAGAAAATCATTTATTCTTTTGTTATTTAGATGGTTACTTGGGTTTCTTTTAGATTCACATATATCCTGATGACCAAGAAAAAACCACATTCACATGTCCTTATGGAACATATGCATATAGGCGAATGCCTTTCGGGTTGTGTAATGCTCCCGCTACTTTTTAAAGATGCATGATGTCTATATTTTCTGATTTTGTTGAGGACATTATGGAGGTTTTATGGATGATTTTTCTATATATGGTTTTTCATTTGATGCATGTTTGGATAACCTTTCTAAAGTGTTACAGCATTATGAGGAAACTAACCTCGTGCTTAATTGGGAGAAGTGTCACTTTATGGTGACTAAAGGTATGGTGCTTAGGCATATTGTGTCTGAGAATGGAATCGAAGTGGATAAAGCTAAGATCGAAGTGATTGAAAGACTTCCACCACCCAATTCCATCAAAGGGATAAGGAGTTTCCTTGGTCATGTAGGGTTTTATCGTCGCTTCATAAAAGACTTCTCAAAAATTACTAAACCCTTGACTAATTTGCTTGCTAAAGATGCTCCCTTTAAGTTTAATGATGAATGTCTTGATGCTTTTCGCAGGTTAAAAAGAGCTTTAATCACTGCACCTATTTTGCAACCATCAAATTGGAGCTTACTATTTGAGATTATGTGTGATGCAAGTGACTATACAATAGGTGTTGTGTTGGGGCAATGCAAGGACAAGTAAGCCTATGCCATTTATTACATTAGTCACACCCTTGATGAGCTCAAATCAATTATGCAACAATTGAAAAAGAGCTCTTAGCAGTAGTCCATGTAATGGACAAATTTCACTCATATTTAGTTAGAAGCAAAGTAATTGTTTACATAGACCATTAAGCTCTCAAGTATCTCCTAGCAAAGAAAGATGCAAAGCTGAGGCTTATTCGTTGGATCCTTTGGTTACAAGAATTTGACTTGGAAATAAGTGATCGTAAGGGGACTGAGAACTTAATAGCTGATCACCTTTCTCGCCTTGAGAATCAGCATGATCTAGACTTTCTTCCTATCTTAGATGACCTTCCAAGAGAGTAACTCATGAAAGTTCAAGAGAGTGTTCCTTGGTACATAAATTTGGTTAATTATTTGGCCTGTGGAGTTTTTCTACCTAATCTAAATTACCATCAAAAGAAGAAATTCTTTTGGGATGTGAAGCAATATTTGTGGGATGAACCTTATCTATACAAGAGATGTGGAGATGGGTTAATAAGAAGATGTGTCCCGGATAGTGAGATTTTAGGTGTTCTCACTCATTGTCATTCACTTGAGTGTGGGGGACATGTAAGTTCAACTAAGACAGCTGTAAAGATGCTCCAAAGTGGATTCTTTTGGCCTTCCCTTTTCAAAGATACTAGAAGATTTGTGCTTAAGTGTGATCACTGTCAAAGGACGGGAAACATAAGCCAATGCCAAGAGATACCACTAACAAATATTATGAAGATTGAGTTATTTGATGTTTAGGGAATCAACTTTATGGGTCCGTTTCCAAGCTTTTATGGAAACAAATACATCTTGGTTGGCATTGACTATGTATCCAAATGGGTTGAAGCAATTACTGTACCAACCAATGATGCTAAGGTAGTCATTGAGTACCTTCGAAGAAATATTTTCACTCGCTTTAGGACTCCATGAGCTATTATAAGTAATGGTGGTTCACACTTTTGCAATCGCCAATTTGAGAGCCTTCTTGCTAAGTATGGAGTCAAGCATAAAGTAGCTACACCATACCATTGTCAAACAAGCGGTCAAGTGGAGATTTCAAATAGAGAATTGAAGAACATATTGGAGAAAATAGTTAATGCTTCATGTAAAGATTGGTTTGCAAGATTGGATGATGCTCTTTAAACTTATCGAACAACCTTCAAAACTCCAATAGAGACTTCACCTTTTTTTATGTCTTTAGGAAGTCATGTCACCTCTCGGTTGAGCTAGAACACAAGGCATATTGGGCCACCAGGTTTCTTAACTTTGACTTAGCAAAAGCTGGTGCAAAAAGACTCCTACAATTGAATAACCTTGAAGAGTTTAGATTGGATGCATATGAGAATGCCAAAAAGAACAAAGAAATGGCATGACAAGCATTTGCAGAAAAAGGAGTTTCAAGAAGGAGATTTAGTGCTTCTTTTTAACTTAAGATTTAGGCTTTTTCTAGGGAAACTCAAGACTAGATGGTCTGGACTTTTCAGAATCAAGCAAGTTTTTCCTCAGGGAGCAGTTGAACTCATGAACAAGGCCAATGAAACTTTCAAGATCAATGGACAGCGAATAAAGCCTTACCTCATCGAAGAAGGGAGTTTTAAGAGTGTGTCTTGCACACTTACCAACCCGAAAGGAAAACACCATGGTTTGGTCAAGCTAACGACCTAAAACTAGTGCTATTTGGGAGGCAACCCGATATGCTTTCTATTTTTCTTTTTAGTTTTCCTATTTTTGATTCTTTTTATATTATGTTTTGCAAGTTGTTTCTTTTAAGTTTTTTTGTTTATTTTTACTCAGGTTCTTAATGGATGAGAAATGGAGAGCACACAAAGAGCATTCCAGTTATGTGCAAATTTATCATGGGATTAGGCACGTCATGACTTATGCCGTGCCTAGGTACGATTTACATTCTACAAAATTTTTACCCTGCCAACACGACTTTAGTAAGCCGTGTCCATAAACGTGTCTAAATGAGGTAGGAACATAGATGCACACACGACCTACGTCACGGCATCACCATGCCGTGACTTACTTTTGGCTTTTTCCCATTATCTGTCAAGAACCCAACACGTTTTAAGCCACGACAACGCCATGATGTGTGATATCGATCCCCTTTTGAATCGAAGTCCACACCATTTTATACACGACATTTAATGTCATGTCACGTCCTTCCCTTTATGGCACGCTTTCAGTCACCGCATGTTCATGCCGTGGTAATCGATTCTTCGTTTAAATTTTCCAGGCAGATGTACACACGGTTTCGGACATGGCTTGTTCAAAGCCATGTCGTTTTACGCAAGTCGCACTCTCTTTCTACCTCACCATATTTGTCGCAGCTTCCCATGTTGTGTTCCTCCTTTTTGTATAAATACCCCTCCTTTCCCTTTCACTAACCCTAGCCACCCATATTTTCTTCTACTTTTCTTTTTTACTTTCTTCTACTTTTCTATCAATTTTCTTTCATTCTCTCTCTTAACCCCACAAAATCTTTGTCATTTTCCATCAATTCTTCATGGGTCACTCAAAGTCTATTAGCAAGAAGTCAAATCCACCACCCAAGAGGCCTCGCACCGAATTGCACACGGCATCATCGGCCACCACCACATAGCAACAATCTTCTTCTTCTCAACCGGGTTTGAGCACCACCAAACACCCCATTCTCCATTTCGCTTCTAAAGTCTATAGAGACAGGTTGAGATTTTAAGTAATCTTCCTATTCATCCCTCTTAAAAGATAGTTCATCATGATTTAGGGGTAATTGGTTTGAGTGATTCTGTTTCTACCATGCTTACCCAATCAAAATGGGATGGTTTACTTAGTATTGATCAACTAATGTTTCGTGAATTGTTCTTAGAGTTTCTTACTAAATTTTCACTTGCTGAGGGGTTAGTTACATATGATAAGCCTGACTTTGTGCAATTTAGGTTGGGAAGGCAAGATTTCTCTTTTACATTAAATGAATTTTCCATCCACTGTGGTTTCTTTGAGCCTCTATTTGTTTCTAGTCCTGAATGTCAAAATACGGTGCATGATTTTGGTACTGAGAGTGCTAACTCTTTTTGGAGAGATATTATTCGTGCAGGGATAGCTACTAGAAATTATGATCCTAGGATTTCTAAGAGTACTGCCATAGCTAGTACCACCTTACTTTTTTTGCACCGTTTTATTACCTATATTATTTATGGATGACGTGAGAGCACTGGTGTTGTAACCCTTCGAGATTTATTTTATTTGCATTACTTTATTAGAGGGTTAGTGCCTGATTTGGGTTATGGCTTTGTTGTTTATATGGAGGGCATGTGTAGGAAGAAAAAAAGGAGCCTTGTGTGGTGGTTCCTATATTACTTATCTTGCTAAGAGTTTGGGTGTATTTGATAAGTTAGCTAACTTGACTCAAGTTTACCCCATGCTCCCTTTTAATCTGACTATGATGACAAAAATTCGGTTAGCCATTTTAAGAGATGGTCAATATGTGCTTTTAGAGGGTAGTGCTACTCTTAATGATAGTAATGATGATACCCTTAATCCACCTCATCATCCTACTCCTACCCAGCCGCACCAGCATGCCTCTTCCTCTACTGGACCTTCTTTTGGACATATCGAGGCCACTTTACGGTACCACACTGATCTTCTGCGTTGGGTGGTCGATGGACTCAGTACTTTGTTCACCATTTAGGGTGCTCCTATGCCGCCTTGACCAGTTTTTTTAGGATACAGTACACCAGCTGCTACAGAGGAGTTTCATGATGATAGTGATCCTGTGGATGAACCCTCTACTGCTCCTACATCACATGCACCTGACCATGATGATGATCCTGCCCCGATGAACGATTGATGACAAATGTTCCCTCATTTTATGTTTTTATGTTTCTCTGTCCTTTTTTCTTTTATGTTTAAACATTTATCTTCTTATTTTCTTTTTTGTTTTGCACTTTTTATGTTGACTGCTCTGGTATGTATTTTGGTAATTACAACCTAGCTATCATGTTTTTTAGGAAATTTACTGTGTTTGATTGCTACAAAGATTAATAAGGGCGGTATTTCTTTTATCTTCTTTTCATTCCTTTTGTTACGTATGCTCTTTTTCTTTTTGCATGAGTTTTGTCATTGGGGAAAATAACTTGGATAGTGTGGGGGATGTCACCTTTGTTTTATCTATTTATTTCTATTTATTTTCTTTATTTTAGCTAAAAAAAACTATAATAATAATAATAATAATAATAATAATAATAATAATAATTTCTTTATCTATTATATTTCAACTCAATTTCTCCATATTTTTGCTAGCTTGCCCTTTAATTTTTTATTGTTTTATTTTGTGCGAATAGTTGTTCAAATTACATTTAGACATGAATAATGTCTGAGTATGTGTTTTAATTCACTTATCGAACTATTGAATAATTTATTAATTAAGAATTCATATTCATTATGTATGAGCAATTTAGTTTTTATTACCTTAGCATCTATTTAGTGATTGAATTTGAGCATATTGATAGGGGAGAATGCATGATGGTTTATAGTTAAAAAAAAAAGGTAAGATGGAGCGTAAAATGCACTTGCCTAATTTTTGCAAAAACTCAAGACGAGATGGAGCGTAAAACGCACTCATTTTTAAGCAAAAGAAAGGGAAAAGAATGGTGAAACGGAGCGTAAAACGCACTCACCAAAGCCAAAGGAAAAAAGAAAAAAAGATGTTGTGAAATATAGCGTAAAACGCATTCACAACCATTTTTGTTTTTTTTAAAGGAATTTGTATAAGCCAAAATGTTGTTCTCCTAGCTTATGTTCATTGGATTTCAATAAATTATATGCTTGGGTTGTGATTAGTAAATTATTCATATAAGATGTAATTTTGTCTAATTTTCTTCTTTAGTGGATAGGTTTCGATCTTGATGTTATTAATTTGCATATCTTAGGCACTCTAAATCTTTGATCGTAGTTGAGCATGTTCTTTAAAGTTCAAATTTGATTTTACTTGAGGACAAGCAAAGTTTCAGGATGGGGGAATTTGATGTGTAATTTATTTACATATATTTGAGTTGATTTTTAATGAATTTAGAATATTAAGTTTGAATAAATTCGGAAGAATATGAGTCTAATTAGCATTATATTAGTTTTAGTATTTGAATTAGGACTTTATTGTTTTCAGCATATTTTTAAGGAGTTTTTTCTTATTATTGATTAATGTTCCCTTTTTGTAGTCAAACCTTAAAGGAAATTCCAGAAAAGCAAGGATTTATGCTGACATGGTTTGAGACACGACTTGCTTAAGTCGTGACGGATAGCAAATGTTGAATTTAGAGTGACACGGTTACCATCAAGCCGTGTTTCATCATGTGTTCACTTCTGCTAGACTTGGAGAAGAGCTGAAGAATCAACATGGTTTCACACACGACCATGATCAAAGCCGTGTGAGCATTTGAAAACCGACTCCATAAGAGACACGACATTGACCCAAGCCATGCCGTAAAGTGACTAACGTGACACCAGATGACACACGGCCACGACCGAAGCCATGTATGAAAAAAAGAGAGTTTTTTCAAGGGCTAGGACTTTTATCAAGTTTCCTATAAAAGGGACATTAAGATGTATTTTTGGAGGAGATTCCTCATTCAAAAAGCAACAAAACAAGAGCTAAAAAAAGAGATTGAAAGAAACTCTTCTAAGATTCAAGAGTTTTATTTTTCTTCATCTTTAATTCTTTAAAACATGTTTGTGTGCTTCGCCATAATTATACATGGCTAAATTTTCATTAAAGTTTAGGTTAGGAGTAACTATTTCATGGTGTGATTGAACACAAGAGCTTAATTATTAAATTTGATTTTCAGTTAATTCTTTGAGTTGTATTTATTTAATGCTTTCACTTTTGACCAGCTTGTTTGCATGTTTATGGGTAAATTCATTAACGAGAGTTAGGGGAATTTATTAGCTTAAGACTCTTAGGACTTAGACCACTCGACCATGAGAGTAGGTGAGCTCTATGGGGAACCATGACAGTAGGCAGGGGTGTACGGTGGTAGATTAATTGTTAAGAAACTTAATGAGCTTGAATTAACTTCTTAATCACGAGAGTATGTTAAACTTTAATCTTTGCATGCTTAATTGAACTCGAGAGAGGCTTTAAGTAAATAAGAACAATTACTCTTAACTGATATCATTGTCTTTTATGTGTTAAAGTGTTCATGATCATATTGGAATAGTGAAACTAAAACTAGGCTCTAAGCTTTTTATCATTTGATTACACATTCGTTTAGATTGCTTTAATTTATTTTAATTACAAAATTCACTCTTATTTGATTTACTAGCTAAGAACATAAGTAAAAATATTGGTACTTAATATACAATCCTCGAGGGAACAATATCTTTTGTGCTACAATTCACGATCCGTGCGTTTGCGGGTTTTGAACACAACAACATTCGACAGTGTAAAACAATCACTAAGCCTTTTTGATTTAATTGCTCCTAAACTAATTTTATCTCCTAAATATAATAGTCAAATGAAAATCATTAGAATATATATATATAACACATATATAAAACACAGTTGCAGTTTATACCAATCACCAAACATTGAGGATACAATCACATGCAATAGAAAAACCTTGGCATCAAAACAATGCCTCTTCTAGGCACTAGTCTTGTGTCTAATTCCATCTCTTATCTCTTGTAAATTTTTGTATTTCATAGTAACTCAAAAGAAGAAGCCAGGGATAGGGTCTGCCAAACTACAATCTGGTTTATAATATTTAAAACAAACACTAACCAAAAAGGTATTAACTAAGAAATTTTATGACTAAAAGCAGACTATTTGATCAATAAATGGTTTTTGACCTACTCTTATATAACACCCCAAAGCTTGATCCACTCTTCATATCCTTCAACATGCAAAGAAAATGAGTCTTCCCCTTAGAAAGTTAGAAATTTTTCCATCTTGCTAGTCTCTTGTTAATGTAGATTTGTCCACGAACTAATTTCCAAAGTAAGGCCTAGAAAGACACTTAAATTATCTGGTAATAGTTTCACATAAACTTCACCTATTTTAAATAAACTCAATTTCACTACATTCTCCGCAAGTCAGGTGCTATTCCAAGAGAAAAAAAAACATACCTTAAATAAAGGATTTGTAGAGCCCCTAACCACAAAACATTAATTAGATTATGAGAAATCTTGATTTTCTTTTCCTTGCTACCACTTACCAGCTTCAAAGACACTCATCAAGCCTACAATATAGTATAAAGAACAGATTGATTCAAGCGTTGTTGGTATATAGTAGGACTAACTTACATCCATTAATTTATTTGTAGATAAAAAGACTAATCCAAGCAAACTGAGTGTGGTTTTCCATTGATTTTCTGATCGAATTAGAATGCCAATGCCCACATTCCTATTTGTTTCAATTCCATAAACTCTTTCGCCTTCAAATCACACAAAAGAAAGACACATTGTATTATTTTCATAATAAAGGAAACAAGAGATGCATGAAACTACTCACCCTCCATTAGCCAAGACAATTTCACAAAGCAGCAAATTCATTGAGCCCTATATGTATTTTGAAAAGATTAACCAAACATCATTGAGCAATTAATTTTTCTTTTTTAGTGAAGAAATAAATGTAAAGCCAAAAACAAAAGTACCAATTCTAAGAGCATCGAGTGGATTCTTGAAGAGAAACATGAGCAATTTGATAGTCCTCATGTTAAATTGCTGATACCCATTTGAGAGAGCATGTTATAGCTCATTTTTATTGATATATCCACTCCCATCTCTATCCACCATCTGAAAGCTCCTAAGCACATCTTGGTTAGTCTCCAGAGGAAAACCAGATGATAAATATCACAAAAACAAGAGCAGATAACATAATGAGAAACCAAATTTCAATTGATATTTTTTCATAAAATTTCAACATGTTTATTTTTTGAGATAGTGAAAAAAAATAAATAAATAAAATAGAATAAGAAATTAACTGATAGAAAAATGTATAAACATTAGACAATTCACAAGAATTAACCTTAGCTAGCAATTAACAAGAACAAGAAACAACAATCAAGAAAAACAGAAACCAAATGCTAATATATTTTTGGACAATTATTTTTTTTATTAATAAAAAGATAAAAAAATTCTATGTATTAATCCACTACATGAAGTAGTTTAATAAATTAATTTTTTATTAATAGAAAGATTAAATTATTTAATTATTGATGGACGATGAAAAGTTCTTTCCTTTTAATTTAATTATTTTTTTATTAATAGAAAAATTAAATAATTTAAGTATTATGGATTGTGCACAACATAATCAAGCTAGTTCTCTTCTTCTAAATCCCCTGAAAATCATGGGAAATTGGAATTAAAAAATATTAGGACTTGATTGAAATTTTGGATAACTTATAGGACTCGTGGGGTCATTATCCCTTTCCATTAATTGCTGACGTTAGTTCATTCCATTTGACATAACAAAAGTGGACTAACGTGAAAACATGTAAATGCTTTTAGGACTTAATAAAAAAATAATTTTTTTAGGATTTGATTGAAATTTTTGGATAACTTACATGACTTATGGGTTCATTGTCCCAATATAAACGGACCTTACTTATAAGCATACTTGCAAGATCAACATTACTTATATAGTAAAGGCATTTATTCATGAGAGTCTTCAGATAGACTAATGCCAACAACTTGATGGATGGGAGAGGAGGCGGAATATCCTGATGTCTCTTTATACGGGTTACCAGTTACCAAAATAAAGTTTTTTTTTTTTTATTTTACATTACTGACCTGTCGTCCATTTGGAATGGCTACGTTGTGGTTTTTCTAGAAAGGGTAATAGTGGATTTGGTCAGAATTCTGGATGGAAAAGGAGAGCCGGCAGTTTTTTTCATTGTGCTATAATTTCAGTCATTTGGATTATTTGGCAATCAATGCTTGCCTTTTTGATTGACGTAATATTAATGTTTTCTCTGAGTCTCAATGAGGTTCTGCTTCTTCTGTTAGGGTTAATCATTTAGGAGGTTCGCCTTATTTCATTTTAGTTATTAAACTTCGATTCGTGTTTTTTTGGTTACTTAACTTCTATTCAATTTCAAAATGGTTACCTAGAAACTTTTTCTAATCCATAAAAAATTCAGAATTATCAATTTAGTCTGCACTTGAACGTTCTTTACAAATAAGTCCATAGGTTCTA
Organism: Mallotus japonicus; assembly: GCA_949634005.1. Taxonomy (NCBI): domain Eukaryota; kingdom Viridiplantae; phylum Streptophyta; class Magnoliopsida; order Malpighiales; family Euphorbiaceae; genus Mallotus; species Mallotus japonicus. The sequence goes on along the minus strand of CATIWK010018038.1, from coordinate 6,034 downwards.
TAGGAAATAAATAAAATAGAGTTTTGCTTATATTTTTATTTAGTTCATGTCTTCTATTGTAGAAAATCTTATTCAGTATCTATGTTTATTTGATAAATCTAATACTAATAATTTTAGAAATTTAAAACAAGAATTATTTAAAGTTGATTAAGAAGAATTTAATATTGATTTAGAATATCATAATCATTATGATTGTGATGAATATAATAGAAAGTTGAGTATTATTAATATAATTATTATAATTTAAAATAATTTTTTTGGTTTTTGAATAAACTATAATAATAATGGGAAATGGAACATAGAGTTCAAATTCCAATAATCTATCAGTATTGACTTCATTCAACAATATAAAAAATGAAGTGAACCAACTCCTTGAGCAATTTCACGTTAAAGGTAAAAAAAAATTAGAGCCGTGGAATAAGGTAAAAGAAGAAAATTCTAAGATTTTTTGTAATTTTGGACTAAATTAAAAAAGAAAAAGTTGAAGGACTAAAAATTTTGGACAGTACTTTTTTGAAACAAAATCAAAGTTCAGTTATTAAAAGGAAACAAATTAAAATTTTGTAACCAAACTGCAACAAGAATATAGTTGGGTGACCTTGAAAATATTTAACCCGCTTCTGTTATATTATTGGTTTGTCATCAACTGTTTAGAGAAGGATGCCTCTTCATAAATGTCTTATTTCCTTTGAACTGTTTTGACTATTTGCAAACAAATTTCTGTTCTAAACTATGCTCAACCTATGGATTTCCTAAACTTGAGAATCTTACACTTGATTGGCTGTATTTTGGATATGATTAATTAACTACTAATCTTAGTTTCAGTTTATGCTGATTTAGATGTTATTGTTATTTAAATGTATGTTCTTTTCAACCTTTGTGTGCTTTGCTCAATTAAATAAGACATAAAAAAAAATTAAAAATTCAGGTTCAAAATTGTCTAATTAAACCTGGAAATGCAGCAGGATGCAATGATACAGCACTTACCAAACTAAAAAAGGAACTGAAGTGAAAATATTCTTCAAAAGTGCGCATTGAATATTCAGTTATGAATGTCGCACATATAACACGTCTTGACTCTTTCATTTCAGCTGCCTCAAATAGTGAATGTTGCACATGTAATAGGTCTTAACAAATTTACCCTCCAATTTCAGCTACCAATGTAGTGAATTGCTCATCCTTATAGGTGATTTTGTTCCCCTTAATACTCATATATGAACAGTCTGTTAATAGAACCTGAGCTCTGTTGTCTAAAACTAAACAAAAACCACAAATATATTTCAACAAAAAAACTGTTCACAAAAACAACTAACAAAAGAACTTGAACTTTATCATCTGGACTGTTGTATTTGGAGATAATTTACTTAAACAACAAACAAAAGAACTTGCTAAATTAATTGGCAAAGAACATCTGAAAATTATTCTAATAATGAACCACCACAAGGAGGAAGAGCATAAATTCTACCAAACATGCTTTTCATATAAAAAGTTATATTCATTGTTGCCAATATGTCAAAGCAAACAGCCTATATAGATTCTATCCACACAAATTATACATTTACTACATCATTTTTTTTTTTTTTTTGAACTTGAAAAAACATTAATGCATCTAGTAATTTATGCCAGCTAAATTCTACTTTAGTAATATTTAAAAAAAAATTGAATTTAAATTTTACCATTATGGAGAACAGCAGAAGTACAAAATTTAAATTTTATGCCAGCTAACTTCTACTTTAGTAACTTTTGCTAGTGAAAAATAATTTAGCAATGATCTATTTTCAATATTATGGAGAATAGCGGAAGTACAAAATTTAAATTTTACCATCACTAATTTATGAAATTAATTTAATCTTAAAAAAAAGAATATCTCTATTATATAATTCATGGAAAGTGATATATATTGCAGGTCGCGGCCCGTAAAAAGACAAAAAAAATTGGGAGCAAATCTAATATTGCCCCCAATGTTAATTAATATTTATTTTTAAAAATTTTATTTTTTTGAAATTTCTTTTTTTTTTTAATCTAATACCTAAGATGCACTGGAATAAACCAGTTGTAAAATGATTTAAATACATATAGCAAGTAAATAAAATTTTTATTGTTTTTTTTTTAATAATGTTATTATAAAAAATAGGAGGGTAGAAAGATAAAAGTCGCGAGCAGTGATGTCATTGTAGATGTTGCTACTCGCGATGAAAATCATTTTCCATAACTCATTGGCATTTTAGATTATTTGAACTTCCTATTAATTAAAAAAAAAATTATGGCACTCCATCAATACTTAACTCATATGAACACCCTATTAATAAAAAATTATGGAAGTATTTATACTTCACTCCTTCCATAATTCATTGGCGCTTTAAATTAGTTAAACTTTCTATTAATTAAAAAAATTGTGACATTCCATCAATACTTAACTCATATGACCTCTCTATTATTTAAAAAAAAATATATATCGAAGTATCTATACTTATATGGTAAAACATTATTACATGTCCTACTCATATTCCTCCAAGAACTATGATTTTTGGTTGAGGCAATGTATATAATATTTTAACACATTGGACAGTTGGCACTACAAGTTCAAGAAAAGAATAATTAACCTTAATTAGAATAATATGATTTCATTTTTCTCTTTTTGGAACTATTGCATTCTTTGAGAAAATAAAAATACACGACAGTTGGCTGTTTCTAACGATCAATTAGTGTATAGCCGTGTGAAGACTAAAGCAGATGATTTTAATAACTATTTCCCAATTTCCACATATAAAACATAATGGCCGTGAAGACTAAGCTATAAAACATAATGACCGTGAAGACTAAGCTAGTGGTCACGACTTATTGTACATGAAAAATAACGCCAACGTTGACCATCAACATCAGCACATTGCAGAAACACATTTCTGTTGTAGATATGGTCCCAATGTAAAAGGTTCAAAATGCGTCCAAGTCTCATCTGCTAATTTTGCCTCTCAAAATGTCCCAAGTCTTTTTCGTTTCTTTCTCACTTCATTGATTGAAGACTTTGGAGAATTTTATTATTTTTTTTAACAACCATTACATATTACAACACTCTATATATTATTTATATATATCTATATATATATATATATTATATCATATCATATCTATTATATCCAATATCTATCATATAATATCTATTATATATTATCTAATATTACATTTATATATATAGAGTGTCAAAGTTAAACTTTTTTTTACCTAAAGTGCATCAAGGAGACAAATCTTGATATTGGCACTACTAGGACTTGAACCAAGGACCTTAGAACTTGAACCAAGGACCTTAGTCCTTGGTGCCTCCACTTGATAAGGATTTTACCATCCCAACCAAACCTCATTGGCTCGAGAATTTTATTATTGATAAGTTTAGGAGATGTATAAATAATGTATTAGAAATTTTTCTTGTCAAGATTTATTTAATATCATACCTACCATGATTAACTCAAACTTATTTTGGTAAATAAATTATAACGCGATGACTTAATGCATAATCTTTCAAACTTGACAAAAATATCATAATTTACTCAATTATTTACAATTTTAGAACAAATAAAACTGTATATATATATATATATATATATATATATATATATATATATATATATATATATATATTTTTTTTTTTTTGAACACTAAATAAAACTATATATTGAGGTGGTTTTTTTTTTTTAAGATTGCCACTTATATAATTTTTTATTAATTTGATAAAAAAGCAAATCGTACTATAATTACAAATAATTGACCAAATTTTGAGCTTTTGGATGAATTTAAAAAAAAAATCATAAATTTTGTAATTTTTTTAATACCAGCAAGCCTAAAAAGAAATTGCCAGGATTTAAGTCATCAACAACTAAGAACTACAAGGCCATTCCTTTCATTTTGGGGCAATTAATTAAAGAACCTTACTAATATTTGACAAAAGTTGCAATCAATTTCCAAAAAAAAAAAAAAAAAAAAAAAAAAAAGAAAAAAGTTGCAATCAATAGACTTTTTCTTACCCTTCCTATCAAAGTCACCATGCTTATTCTCCACGGCCATAAATTGATAGAAACAGCTTACTGCTGTTGTTGTTGGTTTTTTTTTTTTGGCTAAGATTGTAATAGTTTCACAATGTTCATAGTTCATACATATCATGTATACTTATGATTGATTACCTAGTAATTTGCTTGGTTTCTTACTTGTATCGAATTAGCATGACAACTGGGCAATACACGTACTAACTTCAATATATTTCACACTTGAAATTTACATTGCATAAAATATTATTGAATTTTATATATCGAATTAGCTTTTTCTAAGATTGCCGCTTGTATATATTTTTTTTTATTAATTTTGATAAAAAAAAAACAAATCAATAAATTGATAGAAAAAGCTTGTTGTTTCCTGCTGATTTTTTCTTTTTTCTTTTTTGCTAAGATTGTAAATAAGTGAATTGAGTAATGTCCTCCCTTTATAGTCTAGTGGTTTAGGTGATAGACATTATAAGATGAGATTATGGGTTAGACCTCCCTTAACCTCCCAGTTAACCTCACAATTGTTAAAAAAAAAAAAGTGAATTACGTAATTATTTTGATCTAAATTTGGAATGTATGTATTATTCTTATTAGTCCATCATCAAGTCACGCTTCACTTGGAAAATATTTATCAGTTTTTTTTTTCTAAAATTCTATTAATAAAATTCTCTGCTTATAGAAAACTTATATTAATTATGCTCATTTCATGTATGAATGTAAGAAAAAAAGACGTTGAGATTAATGATAATGTTGTTAATACCTATAGATCAATTACAATTACATTCAAATTGCAAGAAATTTATGTGATTTCTTTTTCTAGTCACTTTCCATCGAGAAAAACAAAGCCAGTGACTTGACTTTTCTTTTGGGCTAATTTTGTGGAAAACACATACAGATAAAATCTCATCCTATTAGTAAATCTTATTATTCATGCCTAGCTAAAGCAATGGCAAATCTTGTGGTTTCTTATGAAAGTAATACGAATATTTATATTTCAAGACCACTTCTGATTGGCATTGTTATTATTATTATTGTATTTAGCATTTTTATTTAGTTAAATTTAATTAGAAAAATTTGATTTTTCTGTCTTAATTAGGATTATGTTTAATTTTTGTTTTCTAATTAGTTTATGGTTGGTAAACTTATGTCATTCCATGTGTGTGTATGTATATAGTATTATTATCTTATTTTTAATGAATTACGCTATCTTGTTGCATCAATCATATATTACAATATGGAATAGAAATAAAGCCCTTACACATGGCCTTACTCTTTAAAATTCTGAGGACATTCTTCATATCATATTTACAAGACATTTTACTGCTAAAAAAAAAAAAAAAGCTTTCGTATCATATAAAACATTTTATTGCCAAAGAAAGCATGAAGGACTAAAACAAAACAATACAGAATAGAAGTAAATGCTATTGATCTTTCATTGCCTTCGAAGCTGCAATTCCTAGACAATGAATCTTTCCTGCAACAATTTCATCAACTTCTCTAATCATTTTTCTTGTAAAAGAATAAAATAATGCAAATTAATATTTGTAGTTGGAGATATAGATGAAAAATTACCTCAAAACACCGAGTATTGACCAGTTTCCTCTTCTATTTACGAGTGTTCTTGATCTTGTCAAACTTTCTTCGCCAATGATACCCTTCAACTTCAATCATCCTCACAAACCATGAATGTTTTCTTGTTCTGAACACAATGAATCCTATTGCAAGACCAAATAATACTCCACTCATATACCCAACCAAAACAGCTTCCCAACCTAATCCATTTTCATCATATTTTGAACCACCTTCTTTTAATGGAGTTCTTCGTTCACTTTGACCATTGTTACATTGTTTTTCTAACAGAAATCCACACAATTCTGTGTTTCCTTCATATGAGCTTTTATCGAATGTATTGAATTGCTTGCCAAGAGGTATGGGTCCTTCGAGTTGATTATAGGAGACACGAAACACTTGAAGAAATGTTAAAGTTTCTAATTCAATAG
>CATIWK010018012.1:0-16225 GCA_949634005.1 Mallotus japonicus | reverse complement strand
TAAGTCATATCCTCATGTGCAAATCAGGAAAAAAAATATGGAAACAAAATGGTCACTTTCTTGGTAATTATTATTAGTTTTGAGCACATTTTTAGTTATTTCTTATACATTGACAAAAGCTCTGAAAAATACCTTTACCTGCAAAAGATTCAAGAAAGCTTGTGTAAATGTGTAATTATCATAACTGAAGAAAAAAAAATCTGGAACTTATTAAACTAGTTAATCTCAAGATTATGAGGATAAAGGAGCTAGCATGAACCCTGTTCAGTGTGCAAGGAGCAAAGATAAGCCTTTTATCTTTAACGTGAAAATGTGGAAATCCCATCCTCAAGAAAATTCCTTGAAACTTGCATTGGAGAATGAAATTTTTAGAAAGTCATTTTCTTGAAGGATTAACCTCAAGCTATTAGATGATACTTTAACACAATTTTCAATTTTCTTGTCATTATTAAAGAGATATATTTATATTTTTCTCTGAATTATCTCTGATATCTGGTAGTTACAACAATTTTAAAAAGGAATACAATTTTTTCAGTACGTATTTTCTCCATGCATAAGATTAGAACTCAAGATCTCATTTAAAGGAATTTAAACTGCTTATCGCTTAAATCAGAAAAATATTGGCCAAACAGACATTTAATTAATTAATTGGAAACTAATCCAAACATGTCTTAATTCTATTAGGATAAATGTGATTGAAACTTCATAGTTTATAATTTTTCCATGCAATCAAACCAAATACCAAATCAAATCCCCACAAATTTCACTATATACAGTTGGAATGGTTATTTACATTTTTCTCTCTTTTTTTCTTGGAAAATAATTCAACAAATAAAAAAAATATCCTTACAACAAAGAGATTCAAGCACTGAAAAAGCACAAAAACCTGACATGCATCAAAGTATCAATAACAACACTTCCCATGCACTCACTGACAACCACTTCCTTCCCTTTCATACATCCCAACACAATAACCCACTAAACCTGACTTATAAAGAGAATAAATCAGACTAAAAAAATTAATAATAATTTAGAATCAGCAGCATCAGCAGCACCACTCTTCTAGTTAAAGCCAAAGATAATTTTCTTTCTTTTTCTTGTCTTTTTTTTTTCTCTCTCTTTCTCTCTTTTGATCACAGCTGCACATGTTTTTTCCTGCAATCCAATCATGTAATGTTGAGTGGTCCCTAATCAGATGTGAACACTTCACGTGAATGTACAGATTAGCACCAATACAATATATATATAGTCCCCTCTTCTGCTACATGAATGTGACTCCTTTCCAGTAAATTTTTTTTTCAAGCATGATGAGGTGACCAATGAAATCTATAGCTTTTGTTCTATAACAATTATTCCAAGAAAAGATTATACATTTTGATGCTCCAAAATTTTCGCCAAGAATCTTTATTTTTTGACATTCAGATTGTGTCAAATTTTTTCTTTTGAAGGGTTGTACTTTTTTTTTTTTTCTTGATAATGAGATTTTACTGGTCATTCTACCATGCTTGAAAAAATTAATAATAAAATAAAACTCACTGGAAAAAAGGGGTTAAACTTGGAGAAGTTGCTGTTCCTTTTCAGTAGGAGCTGTGGGGTCAGTTGCTGGAGATGGTGATGATGTTGGATTTTCCATCTTCTTGAGGTTTTGTTGATGATAAACTTGTCTTAATCTATCTATTTCCCTCTTCAATGCTTCTTGATGAGCTGCATTTTGTTTCATTTCCATTAGTTTAAGAGTTTTCACAAACACTAGAACAATTATCATCTACAGCTATGAACCAATTTGTAAACTAAATATATAATAATTCGTAATTAAATGTTGTATCTATAATAATTTATTGTGTAATTTATCATAATCCCAATTTTTATGTTCGTATCTATATTTTGTAATTATATGTATGGGATATGAAGAAATTCAAAAATTATCTTTTTAGCGCCAGTTACTCAATTTAATTAGAAAATGATAGATTAAAGAAAAAGTGTCTAATCTCTTGCTAATTTTTTTAAACCACTTATATTTAGAATCCTTTAGACACTGACTAATCCAGTTTTGACTCTGATGCTACAATCAAAAGTTCTCTACCAAATTTGGAACTTAAGAATTCAAAAAATCAGTTTTCAAAGGCATAATTTTAATCAAAACTGATATTTAGAATCCTTTAGATACTGACTAATCTAGTTTTGACTCTGATGCTACATTCAAAAGTTCTCTACCAAATTTGGAACTTAAGAATTCGAAAAATCAGTTTTTAAAGGCATAATTTTAATCACTTCTCTTTTTCTTTTATCCCTTTTTCTTAATGGAAAATGGAGTCCATTTTTATGAACGACTAGTTGACAAGATCCAGATGTGATTGCACTAAGAAATTGTCCTTTCTAAAATATCAAGCATTTATGTTTCAACCCACCAACCTTATTTATACAAATGACCAAAGAAAACTAACACATGAAGGACCATTTAATCTAAAGTTGCTTGTGCCTTAAATATATGTATATACAAATAGCTAGGTCAAGCACAAAGCACATGAACATTGTAGATGCAAGTTGTCATTACGAAATTACCACACTTTTATTATTAATAATCCGTAATCATTCATATACTAAGTCGATAAGTAAATAATATATATGTTAATCATCAGACTCTCGAATGATATAATAGACAGACATAATATATATTACTTATTTATTTATTGCGATATATTTAAATTAAGTAAATTTTATCCAAGTAAATTAAAATTCGAATCACATGCATTATTAAAGTAAAAGTAAGATTGATTAATTTAAAGACTTACCATCTTTGAAAATTTTATCTTGAGCTAGGGCAGCAATTCTTTGTTTGAGAGCGCTATTATCAACATTCAAAAGCAAGCGTTGATGGTCTAGAAAGGCAACCCTAGGTGACAGAACTGAAACTTCGGCCTTTACAACAAAAGGAGATGAAAAATATAAATTAAGGATCATAAATACAATTAATTTTTTTAAAAAAAAAACACATGCAAGCATATGGTAGTTACAGTATTAGTATTAATTAAAACACACATTTTAATGAAGGAAAAAAAAAACAATTATTGAAGTTAATTAATTACTTACTTGCAATGAGGTGACACTCCTTTCAAGCTCAGATATGTATTGCAGCTTCCTCACCCGTGACCTTTGCGCAGATTGCCTATTTGCCAAGATCCTGATGCAAACAAAAAAGTAAATGTAACTTGGATCGTAACTTGCCTGCATTAATCAGAATTCAATAGACTCTGAACATAGATAAGAATTACTCTTATTGCTACAAGTGGTTGAGATATATTATTACAGCGCGTTTCAGGGTACGAGACTTTCTGTAAGATGAAATATATATGTGTACGTGTATGCATGATTACCTCTTGACCCTTTTGGGGTCAATAATCCGATCACCAGAAGTAGTATTGGGTGTGGTTGATGGAGTTTGTGTATCAGCTTCGCATTGGCTTTGAACCTCATCGGATTCAGTTTTTGTTTTCTGCTGCTGCAATTGATCAGAAAGTGTTGGTTCTTTGTTGTCATCATTAATGCTGTTATGATCAGATGGTGTTGAAGGGTTTGAGCAGGAAGGAGCAACAGCATTGGATATATCATCAGTGAACATAGACATGAATTGTTCATCGTCAAATTTATCGAAGTCGCTGCTACTGTTATGTCCCGAGGAGCCACGATGATGAGGAGGTGCACCTGTGGCACGGCATTCTTCTATTAAAGGTGCTTCAAGGAATGCAATTGAATCACTGACTGACCGCCTGTGGATCCCACGTCTCGCCGACGAGAAGTCGAGGAATTCATCCACCCATGAAGAGTTCTGGGTGGTGGTGGTGGCGGCGGCATTGTTATTAGAAGCTGGCATAATTCCCAGAGAATGCAGCTTTTGATGATGAGAAAAGTCAGGCCATGTTGGCTGGACATTTGGAATTTTGGGAGGTAATTGTGCCATTTAGTAGTAGTGTGTATTAAGATGTATCAACACCTCTAAATGACACAAAATGAAGAACTCCAAGAAATGAACAATTAACAATCTTCAAGATCCAAGAAATGAATCTCATAAAACCAAATATGAAGGTATAAGATTCAAGAAACCAAGAAAAAAAAACCTTCAAGATTGAAGAAATAAATAAATGAATAACAATGTTGTATTGTATTGAAAACCAAGAAAAAGATAAACAAGAACAATTCAAAATCAAGAAGAAGAAAAAGAATAGAAATGAAATGTATTAAAGAATGGTGAAGAAGCAAGAAATGAAGAACCCACAAAGGACTAAGAGGTGGAGGAGGAGGAGAGCAACAGGATCATCATCAAAATCATCATCATTAAGAGCTTTTTTATTTTTGTCATGTCATTCAAGATATCCTCCATTAAATCTTGCACCCTGATGTCTATCCTTTTTTTTTTTTTGGTGTCTGAAATGTGGCAGTGGGGTCACATGGGAAGAGATTGGACAGCCTATGTACAGCTGTTAGGAGGTTGGGTCTCAACGGTATTACTGGAAAGTCGCCAGTAGTTTAATAACTAGCGGAATCAGTAACCACGTGCCCTTGTGACCGTCTCTTTAGTGGCTAACTTATATTAGTGTCCATTAACCAAAAATAAACCAAAAAAAAAAGGAACATTCCCATGCTTGTACCCATTTCCTACACCACCATTTCTTGTCCATGTGATGTTATCCATATTTTTATACCCATCAAGCTATATATCAAGTCAAATGCTTCATCATGGTTTGATTGATATCATCATCATCACCACTATCCAATGCCAACTCTTACACATACATGTTAATTACAATGTAGGAAGATAGTTTGTTTAGATAAGAAGATATTGTACCCCCAAAGCCTTAGCCTAGTGGTGGAGGCTTGGGGGTGTGGGTTGAAGGTTGGGGGTTCAATACCCCCCTCCCCCCCTCAACCTCCCCACTTTGGTCAAAAAAAAAAAAGATAAGAAGATATTGTTATTTCCATACTTGAATGCATAATTTTTTTGATATTTTGAAGTAAACTTTTTATCATTAAACTACTCAAATTTCAGTTAAATTCAATTTAGTTGAAATATTATTGAATGATTTGGACTTTTTTTAAAAAAACAACTAGATTAGACGACTAAACTTATGGCTGAACATGAGAGAGTAAGAGGGTTGGAGATCGAATTCTGCTAAAAACTAAATGCTTTGACTCCGTAATAAAATATTTTACCATCCATTTTAGACGAGGTAGGCTTGAATGATTTAGATTTAGCGCAAAAGGGTAGTGGAAGAAGTATTTGGTTGAGATTATTTTATGGCCATGTGCATAGATAACCTCTTTGGTTATGCAGGAAGGTTATACTTTCAATTGCATAAGTATGCTATTAAATGAATTGAATGTATACTAAAAAAGAATTATATATATATATATAGTAGTGTGAGATTTGGGAGAGTGGTAGGATTTGGGGAATGAGCTGGTGAAAGAAATTAAAGGGAGACTTGGAAGGGGATCATGCCATGAGGCCATGTGAATGATTTGCAAGCTTTCTTTGCTTTGTCCCCAAACCATACCCACATGTAGGGTAGTGTGTCCTTTTTATTTCTCTAGCTACCACACACCTTCTTGGCAACTTCCGATCCCTATCAGATTGGAATTTATGTTGTTTTAATTAATTCAAGTGCATGGGAAGCACTAATGATCATGATTAGTTTTGGAAAAAGATGTTTAATTAGATATATATGTATATATTATATTATATTACTTATGTAACATGTTTGCCTCCTCCTTTCTCAAGTGACTTTCCTGTCAATATTTTAGGTTAAGATAATATAAAAACCTAAATTAGGTTAAGATTCCACACGATTATTTTAAAAATAGGAGGTAAAAATTAGTGAGAGAGTAGTCAAGTAGTAATTTCTCTCCAAGGGTCTCCTAAGGTGCAGGGTTCGATTCTTACCATCGTCGTCGATTTAAAGGGGAGGACTGTCCCTATTGTGCAGTTTAGCAAAGTTTAGGTCATATGACCTCCTTATTAAGGAAAAAAATAGAAGGTAAAATATATGATGTAAATTGAATTCAAATTTTAACTTTTAGGAATTTATTTTTAAAAAGTAAACATAAATTAATAAAAGTTAAGTATCTGTGTTCATAATCTTTGAATACACTCATTTTTTGTTTTTTATTTTTTAAAAAATTACGAATAAAGTTAATTATTTTAGTCATATTAAGTTCATTACATTATTTCACTCTTTATCTTTTTTTATTTTTTCTTTTCACTAACTTGAAAAACGTAAAATCATCTTAGGATGCAGCCATATCAAGTAAACTAATTATCAATGAGTAATAGAAGAAGAAGTAGAAGTCGGAGGAATTAGAAGCAAGCATTGACTTAACCCTTTGCCCCCTCCTATATATCACTTGCTGCATCGTTTACTTTGGTTGGGCCACCATGCATTAGGCAGAGAACTGGCCATGTTTGGTGCTATAGCACTTCAATCTCCCAGCCGCAGCCCTAGCAACCCTGGCAAATTGGCAAAATCTGAATGAGCATTTATTTTTAATACTCATGCACGTTTTTTTAATATTTTTTAACTTCTATTTTTAAAAAATGAAATTCGACTGTTAACAGTTTAGCAGCTAATTTCTTACGTTACAAAGCAACGATTTAGCTGCTACTTTCTTATAATGAACTAATTTGCGATGTGAAATTTCTTTTTAAAGCTGGAATGGTGAATAAGCTCAATTACAATGGAGGATACAAGTTTTTTTTTGGTTTCTGTTTAGTACCCTTATTCCTGGGGTATGGCCACTGCTATGCACCTTTCAACATCCTTCACATAATTCCCTCAGTATTGGAGCATATCACGTGCTATGCATATTACAAAAAACACAAAAACAATACAATTGATAAAAGGATTGGGATCAATAATTGATGTCCAAGGCACCTAACTACAAAAAGCCTTGTTCCTATCATTAATTAAACTCCATTGATCAATATCCCCAAAAAGAAATTTAAATGACAAGGACGGGTCATGATCATGAACTCATGGCTAATGTATGCCTCAATGAGAAAATTATTGAGTGGGACTAGAGAACAATTCAATCTTTCCTTTAAGTAAATAGTGAGTTCCATATGCAGAAGAAATACATGCCAACTTTAATGGCACTGTACAATAGCTTTTGTTACATACTGAATACTATTACTAAAATAATTCATGGGGTTGCTGCTGTTTTACCTGTACCAGAGACAGTTCAACAATAAAAGGAGATGGTTTACATGGTCAGTTAATCCAGTGTCTGAAACCCACCTCATTCCTGGGTTTTTGGTTTTGTGAGTTCACATCTTCTGCATGAACATTGCATTGATAAGTTAGCAACTTCAACCACGCTATTGACAGACAAAAAAACACAACTATAATGTGTTATGAATTCATGAGTGTCAAAGACGTGTAAAACTCAGAATCATTAAATTCAGAATGAGATGTAAACAAAGAGAGGCAGAAATGTGAAGGCTGCATTGAGAAGTCTACACTCAACAAAACTGTAGTAGCCTTAAAAAGAGTTAACATTCCTTTATTTCCTTGTTATGCAGCTAAACCTGCACGCATTGTTTACACAGTGCCAGAGAAATAATGAGGCATAAATCACTTGCCCTAGTTGAATTGGATGCTGCAGAAGATTTGAAGAATATTAAACAACAGAAATAGCTTGAGCAAAAGTGTGATCTATGTAAATTGCATACTGCATTACGTGTAACCAACCTAAATATGATATCTGGTTTGTGCTAATATCTTAATTTATAAGCTCCCATTCTCCACACACACCCTATGCCAAAGATGGAGGTACCTACAATTATAAAGAATGCTGGCTTGATTCTGATAATTCTTTGCATCCAATGGATACCTTCAATAGCACAGCCAGAAACCCAGAGTTTGCCTATATATAACCGTGAAGCCATGAAAATGAGGTACGATAAATGGCTGGCAAGACATGGTCGAAAATATGCAACTAAAGATGAATATTTATTGCGGTTTGGGATATACCATTCCAATGTTCAGTTCATCGACTACATAAATTCTCAGAACTTTTCATTCCAGCTCACTGACAACAAATTTGCAGACCTGACTAATGATGAGTTTAACTCTATCTACCTTGGTTTTCAGCCAAGAAGATATAAAACAAAAAACCCTTGCCACAGGCATTATAACTTGACAGACTTACCAGCTGTAGTAGACTGGAGAGAGAAAGGTGCTGTGACGCCAATTAAAGATCAAGGCCAATGTGGTATGATTTTCTTTTCCTTTCAGTTTTCTCTTTCACTATGAATGAGTCCAAGTGAATATTTAAGAAAGAATGAAAGTCAACACTATCTGCATTTTTAGTTACATGCTTAGATGCTTGCTGAGACTCTTGATGCACTTTGGTAAATAAATGACAAAGATATGAGGGAATGAGACACTGCCCTCTTGTACAAAATTGTTTATTTGGGAGTATATATACAAATAAAGCAAACAAGATGAGAAGCCTAATGTAGATCATCAAGATCCTTTTATTTTTCCATAGAGTTCAATTTCTGATAGACTCTTTAAAATAATCACCAGCACATCTGTATGCTGACCTTCATGAAGTTTTTTCATGTTGCTTCCATCAATAAAAGCAAGTCAATTGATGAAGCACATTCTCTTTCAACTATGAGTCTATGACCTAATTGTTTTGATTTAATTCTGAGAAATTTTTACATAAGAAGGATATGAAGCTACATTCCTTGTACAGGAAGTTGCTGGGCATTCTCTGCAGTAGCAGCTGTGGAAGGCATTAACAAAATTAAAACAGGAAATTTAGTATCTCTCTCAGAACAAGAGCTTGTAGATTGTGATGTTGGTGATAACAAAGGATGTAGTGGTGGATTCATGGAAAAAGCATATGAATACATTAAAAATATTGGGGGAATCACCACTGAAAATGAATATCCTTACAGAGGAACAGATGGCAACTGTCAAAAAGATAAAACTGCACACCATGCAGTGACAATTAGTGGTTATGAAGTAGTACCTGCCAATAATGAGAACAGCCTACAAGCGGCAGTTGCCAACCAGCCTGTTTCTGTCGCAATTGATGCCGGTGGTTATGAGTTTCAACTCTACTCTAAAGGTATCTTCACTGGCTACTGTGGAGTTGAACTCAACCATGGAGTCACAGCAGTTGGCTATGGAGACAGTGAGGGTGAAAAGTACTGGCTTGTGAAAAATTCATGGGGTAGAGGATGGGGTGAATCTGGCTATATAAGAATGAAGCGTGGTTCAAAGGACAAGAAAGGTATTTGTGGCATTGCCATGGAGCCTAGCTACCCTGACAAGGATTGAACAACCTTTGTGGGCTGATCCTCATTGTAGGATGATGGACTAAAGTTTACCTAAAAGATGTTTAGTAGATAATAATTAAATATAAATTGGCCTTTTATCCTGCGTCAAAGTGTCGTTTTTTTTTATTAAGTAATAATTTTCATAATACAATATAAAGTTATCTAAAATATTTTACTTTTGTTTTAGTCCAAAATAATAAAAAAATTTATTAGTAATTCTAACATTTTTCAAACCATTTAATAACCATGAAATTTGTGCTCACACAATTTATATGTTATAACATTTGGTAGTAAGAGAATTTGACATCACATATAGAAAAGAGGAGAAAAATAGCTTTCGTAAATTAATGAATTTACCACCATACGAACATAAAAACTCATAAACTTTCTCCTTTCCTTCATATGAGTTATAATCATGGCATCAAATGCAAATTACTAATTGTTATTTTCCAAGAAAGATACATGCATATTATAAATTTAAAAGAAAAAAATAATAAAAATGAAATTTAAAAAAAGGAAAAATGACCTAGAAAAAGTTGACTCAAAGGATGTATGTATGAAGGTTGTGAAATTGGTGGACATGCAGGCTAGCAATTTTTTGATGAACAGACCCCAAAAAAGTTATGTTATAAAATAGTTCAGCTCATCCACAACTTATGAATCTCTTCAAGACTTCAACTACATTTGGGAATGAATGCATCACAATGTGGATGACTGTCAATAGCTATTATTGCACCAAAGGCTTCACGTCTGTTGCAAAAAAAACTTTCACAGTATTGACCATTGAATATATAAGAACTAAAATGAGGAAATGATTAGTTCAACTGATCTAGCAGAGCCTCTAGTTGAGATAAGGTTCTGCTGATTTGGTTTCTGTGATCCTAAACAAAATGAGATAATTTAAGTATGTCCAGCATTAATCAGTTAGAAGGACAAATGATTGTAGGAACTAACACAACATTGCATTGACAGCTTTGATCTAATAGACTTCATATTATGTAGTAGTAACATAAAGTAAATTGGCATGATTCTCCAACAAATATGAAGATAATGCTACAACGTGCATAATAACATTACCAAGCACAAACCTATACTTTTAAAACAAGATGAACTTCTGGATATCTACTCCAACACTCCAGAGCCCACTGCATGAAAACAAAAAATAACCACCATCATCATGAGTCAATGGAAAACTATGGAGCAAACAAAACAAAGTTCAAATTCATTTGCTTCTCATCAGCAGCATCACAGTGTACTCACATCAAAAGAATATGGGAGAAACTATGAACTCAGTTCTGTGAATCTTTGCCTCACAGCACAAGCAATCTTCCATGCACCAGCACCAGTAAGCTCCTCAATCACCTTTTGTCTAACCTTTATATAAGGTATAAACCCTTTATCAGTCATCCTCATCGCAACTTTTGCAGCCAAAACATACTCTTCACACTCTAAACATCCCTCAAGAACCAGCTCATAACACTCAAATCCAACAGTACAACCCACTCTCTCCAAGAACTCAACCATGTCAACTGCTACCCATATCTCTCTATTTGCCCGCAATGCTGCTGCTAAATTCATCACTGTCCCCTGCCTTGGATTCAATCCAAATTTTATCACCATTTCTTTCATCATCTCAACTGCATCAGCAGTTTTTCTAGCGGCAGACATTAAGGCAATAACGGTACCATAACTTTCCGAATCAGGAAGACAACCTGCACCAACCATACCCTTCAAGACTTTAACTGCCTCTGGTAGCTGACCAATAGAACAAAGAGTCGAAAGAATATAATTACAAATGCCACAATCAGGATAATACCCGATAGACTCCATTTCCAATAGAATGCTAGCAACAGTATAAAGTTGCAATCTTTTGTGAAGCCAAGCAGAAGATAAAAAAAGACGAATTTGGGGTTCTGGTGAACACCCAGATCGAAAAGTGCGCTGGATAATAGCTAGAGAAAGAGGTAGAGGATTGGGACTTTGAAGGGCATAAGAAAGTAGACAAGAATAAGCAATCTTGAGGCGAGGGTGAGGCCTTATAGTGATAAAAGACTGTAACATTTCATCGATCAGCTGGGTCCTTTGATTCAATGGGAAGGTAGATAAGAAGGAAAAAGGATTCGGGTTCCGTAAAGATTTGTCTTTTGAAGAATTTAGAAGGTCAGGGATTTGTTCATAGGCCTTGGTTTCAACAGCAGATTTGATTGATTGTTCAAGTGAAGAGATTGAGCGAAATGAAGAAAATTGAAAGAGAATTTGATGAATAGGCAGTGGATACCTGTAATAACCCTTTGCTGCTGCGATTACCATTATTGATAATTGAAGGTAGCAAAAAGAAATTTCACGTAGGAATATTATCAAACAGGCGGTGCCCAAACACATATAAGAGTGTAGCTTGTACAAGTTATAATCTGCATCGTGCCGCCGCCAGAAGGAGTCTCCGACGTAGTGATTAGACACCGTTCATCGGAATTCAAACCGAAAAAAGATAATTCAATTGCACTAGCACATGCGTTGGGCTCTTCGTGCTTCTGCAGTTCTGCTGCTGCTAGAAACGCTAACGGAACGGCAGTGGCTTTTATAGTTTCGCCGCTACAGTAATTTTGTTGCCACGTGGCATAACTGAAATTTTCAGCCATGTGGCAATCCACGTAATGTCAACATACAGTCAACGACATAGGCAAAGAGTAAACACACCAATCACCATATGCCACGTGGTATAAAGTCAAGAGCTGGCCTTTTATGTGGCAACGTCAGTGCCAGTCCATGCCACATGGCAAAAGTCAATTATATGTTGAAAAGAAATCATAAGTGCCATGAGGCATTCCGGGCAGAATAATAAATTTCCAGTTGGCACAAAATTAATAATGCATACTGAATTGCAAAAACAAAATCAACAATTATCTTGACATGTTAGGTTCAAATTATAATGTATGCAGTAACATTGAATTAGTTGTAAAAAAATTTTATCGCTTTTATAATCTTACATAAATCAAATTACCCACTTCAAATGACAGGTTCAAATCACACTTACGCTTTTTTTTTTTAAAAAGAAAAATTAAAACTAAACATCTAATCTAACAACTACTTCTATCAAACATAATATGCTTCATCAGGAAGAAGTTAAAACCAATTCATGTCATGTGGCAAGAGTTTGGAGGGAGACAGGCTATTTAGAGCAAGAAGTTGAAAAATCAAATCATAGTCCAATTTGGATTCTCTCTTCTACTTGAGATCTGAACCATCTTCTTCACTTTCAACATTGTAAAATGCAGCAGCATTCATCCTCATGGAATCCCTTTTTTCAGATTTTTTGAGAATAATTTTCAATTATAAGTGGAAAGAATAGTTCTTATGGAAGAACCCACAAACACAATGAATCTATGATAGTAAGGCCATAAAGCAAGAGAATGGGACTAATGCAAATTATCTACTCTTTTCAACTTTTGCTATGTTACTTCCACACAAAAATAGCAGAACAACAGAATCATATCAGCCAATAAATAATATTCTCTCAATACAAGGAAGAATGATGTTTGATTATGCCATCAAGGAAACTGAACTAAAACCTATAATAGTGCTGCTCTATTGCCAAATGGCACCGCAGATGTCTTTTTATGTGAGGCATATGCACTTCTATATTTTATGTAACCAATGCATCAAACCTCAGTATATGGTCTACCTCCTGTCTAGCTTGGCTGCCGAATATAGTTTGCTTCAACAAAGGAAAACACATCAGAATGTATTGGGAGCAAAACCACAGTGTGGCATTAAGATTCCCGAGCAATCAGGCAAAACCTGGACTTTGAAATAGAGACTTCACGGACTTCATTAATGTTGTTGTTTAATAATAACGCCTTCTTTTTAATTTGCCACGTCGAAGAAATAATCGATATATCAGCACACAACCAAGGAGAACCACCTGTAGGATTATTACCATCTGCAACGCTGGAATCATAAAGTAGAACCTTATTTACTTTACTTTTAACAGTAAGTGCATATCAGGTTTAAAAAAATAATAATAAAATTGTTAACAAGAGAATACCTGTGACCTTATGTGACAAGTCCTCCTGAAGAAATTCATCCTTCGATTCATTTGCACCAGCGGACGACATATGACTTCCTGCCTTGTACTTGAAATTTCCACCCATGACGCATGTATTTGGGCAGTTGATACCAGTATCATACTCATCACTCCCATCACAGCAATCTACAGAGTTAATAAATTCGATGGAGGCACAAATTGAACAACATGAGAATCGTCTAAGCAATCATTATTCTAAAGGAAATAACCAAACTTCATCTATTGCACATAATGGGTCTGGGGCTGGATTCATGAACCATGCAAAGTGAACATAACAGTAATGCCAACCAGGCCAACTCAAACAGGGAAGCATATCAATAGATAAAACCTTGGATCAATTTGGAAGGAGAAAGACAAGAAACGAACAAAGTTTTCTAGACCATAAGATTCATCATGTTATTAAAACATTACATTAATATGCCTACCAGGTTGGACCACAAAATAAATGTAGTATTAACATTACATTAATACTACTACATTACAACTAGTATAGTAGTAGATCATAAGCATGGCAAGTGCATAAACACGGCAGTATAATTTCAAAACAAACGATTTGTCACAGTGGAGCTAGAATTCTTGCCTTAAATGATATGGACAGACAATCTCAAATCCAGTGAGAGGCATAAATCATAAGACTTAGACTACAGCACCTATAGCATCTATCTGCCATCAAAATAAATAGCAAAGAAGCCTTTCTAGGTAAAAAGATTGACAATAATTGGTTTTATTGTTATACTCACCACAAATTTGATCATTAACACGAGATGAAAAAATAAACTGAGGTTTACTTCCTAAATTCCTGCAATAGAATTTGCCTCTAGGACAGGCTGAAGTTCCTGCAGACAAAATCAAAGGAGCAGCTAGAAATGATTCACTGAAAAGTGAGGAATAAAGAGAATAAAATGTAAAATAATTAGTAAAATTCACAGCTCCCATGTACAACAGAAAGGCAAGTAAGGAAAAGTGAAAGAAAGTCCTTAAAATACCTGAGGAAAACATAAAAACTACTGAAAATGGAAGTTCTAGGAACTTGGCTGTTGCAAACACACAAAAGTAAAATCCATATAAAGAATAACTTCATGCCTCTTTGATCTCAAACACTAAGTCTTCCACTTGAACTAATGTTCTACTGTGAACAAAGTTTATCTTGAACATCATCTTGAGTGAAACCATTTCGCATAATCTTAATTTTATCAAACAATAAAGCACTCTTTACCAAAGTGAGTTCTTGAAGACTTGCCTAATGATTCACCCACTCGTAATTATAGCTCACTAATCCATAATTTTTTTGAATTATACAAAACACAAACACTAGCTCAGAGAGATAGGACACACTCCTTCACAAAACCATGGCAACGCTAATTCATAATTTAAACATGCATTACCAGTATAAATAAACAAACTAAAACCTACCAGCTAATGGGTCTAATTTTACATATGACATTAATAACCAATCCAGAATTAATTACTTTAGTATTCAAATATGCCCAGAAAGTTGAATATCCATAACTTGGAACAAAAAAGATTGATATTTTGAAGCAATTACATTCAAATGCAAGAAGAGTAAAGAGGCAAGTACCAGGTTCATCTGTTCCATCAACACAATCACAGAAATTATCATTGAGACGGTCTCTAGTGAAGGATTTTGAGCCATCTTTGCACCTGATGATACTTGAAGTAAAGTACTTTGCATCTAAAAAAAAAAAACTTTAGTATGAAAGAAACACAAATTAATACGGAATCAATAAGAATATGTAAATTGGCGATCTGGGTTCACAGACAAAGAAGCACCTAAGGGATGGACACCGAGAAGCGACGGTTTTGAATGAGCGAAGGGTACTAGGAAACAGATAAAAATGAAATTGTTGACACTGAAACTGAAGTGGGTTGTCTCCATTTTTCATGGGAATTTTGCTAATCAAGTTTTATTTGAATCAAATCCATTCTTTGGGCTTGTATGTTGCAAATGAGGATTGATCTGGACTTTGACCCAAAGTCAGTTTATCTTCCATGAGTTGACCGTAAATTCTCTGCAAGACCCATATATTTTTCAATTTTTGCCCTTTACCCTTTCTCTTTTTTTTTTTTTTGTTAAATTATTTCTGATACTATCAACTATCCTTTGGTTGAAGATGCAAGAAATTTATTTTTTTTCAGTAAATTTTTGAATTTAAGTTTTATATAAAAAGATAAAAGATTAACATCACTATTCGCGATACCACGAATTGATATTATACTTAAATGCCTCTTTGTATTATTGGGGTAAAAAATAGATAAAATATCATTTTATAGTCCAGTCAACGCCATTTATATCGTTTGTGGCGGACACCTTTGTTTTTTCAGTTTTAACTTTTCCCTTTTCATTTTTATCTTTGATATGTTCTATTTTTGAAAGTTTGGTTCCAACATCGGTGATTTCCGTGTTTTTCTGTTTTCATCTTTTCTTTTTTTTCTTTTTTTTCTATAATTTATTTATTTATTTATTATTTTTGAAGACATATTTAATATAAGTTGATTTTATGTATTTATTTGATTTGTATATTTTAAATAATTTAATTTTATATTCTAAATAACAATTTTTTTAATTTTGAAATTTACTATTATTTAGAATATAAAAATTAAACTAATTAAACAAAAAATTACCCATAGTCTTCAATAATTATTTTTTTATAATTATTTAGAGTTTAGAAATTAAACTAATTAAAGTAAAAATTACCCATAGTATTCAATAATTATTTTTTCAGTAAAAATAGCAAAAAATTATGAAATATATCAAATAAATTATTATTTTTATTATTGAT
>CATIWK010017931.1:0-16993 GCA_949634005.1 Mallotus japonicus | reverse complement strand
GTATATTTGACAAAAACATGAATTCAAGATTTATACCAAACACAATATAACAAAATATGAAATTCATTTCAAATGAATTTTATAAATTATTCATTTAAACCAAACACACTTCATTAATAAAAATTCATTTGCAAATGAATTCTATTTGGAATTCATTTTCAAATGAAATGAATTTCTTAATGGAATTGAACCATACAAGGGCTAAGGCTAATGAATAAAATTAGGCCAAATATACAATTTCACCCCTGAATTTTACTTAATTATTCTATGTTACCTCTCGACTTTCATTTTGTTCAATTTCACCTCTTAACTTCTATTTTTCACCTATTTAACCCTTCTTGCACATCAGAAAAACGCGTGTATTTAACTCGCACTGAGCTTGAATAGGTGAAAAATAGAAGTTAAGAGGTGAAATTGGTGAAAAATAAAAGTTATATAGGCTAAATAGGTGAAAAATAGAAGTTAAAAGGTGAAATTGAACAAAATGAAGTCGAAAAGTGATATAGAATAATTGAGTAAAGTTCAGGGGTGAAATTGTATATTCCGCCAATAAAATTATATAAGAGAAAACTTTATAAGGAAAAAAAGTAATTAAGAATGTGAACCAATTTTATCCTAAATAAACCAAACTTCTTATAAAATCAAACATTAAAACATCACTTTGTTTTACTCTATCAATGTGCATGACAATCATATAATCACTAGTAGCCTGGAAGAATTAGGTACTAGTTTGTGCCACAAACATATTTTCTGGTGAAAATTTTGTTAGAATGAAGCATCATTTGCGCTAGGCTTTGATGCCTTCCTGTGTAGACTTACAATAGAAGTGGCAAGGTAGCATTTTGGGACCTCAATACAAATGGTTGCATTACCAGAAGATCCATTGTTGTCAGTTTTGATGGCCATTCCTGCTACCACTTCTATTTTAAGTCCCATCATATATTGAAGAAGCTGTGGCATATACTCAAGTAGCAGCTCTGGACTTTGTCATGCACTTCCTCTTTTCTTCCATGGGAAGGACCAGGAGATCTTAGTTCTTTGCTTGCTAATACAGGAAAGTGTTACCAATAAGGAACCATAAAATCAAATTTGGCAACCATAAGGAACTAGCATAAGCTTTTGGTAGATAATCTCAAGGTCCCTGTGTTTGATTTCCTATAACTATAAGAATACAAGATTAAAAAAGCACCAGACATAATTCTCAAATCCATATCCTTTTTTTTTTTCAAAAAAAAAAATCCATATCCCTTTTTACTCTCATCCGGATACCTGAGTACAATCCGTCCATTGTGTGCCATTCAATCCGTAACCTAATTATGCAGAAATCCCTATAACTGACCACCCAAAAAAAAAGTGCTGCTTCAGCTTTTTATCTCTTCTTCTATATGATGCTTTTCATTATTTTAAGAAACTGCAAAAAAATCAATGATCTCATCATGATTCAAGCAAACCCTGATAAATAAGCAAGCATAATAATCAAGGACTGAAAATCCCTGGAGAAACAGGGCCAGGCGTAGCTTGCTTGCTAAGCCAGTTCAAAAGTCACAAGAAGCTTGTTTTCATATTGATATTTTAAATCAAATTTATACAGATACTGCTGCTTGACTGAAAGCTTGGTGGGTTTTAGTACATCTAAAAGTTGATGGAAAATGAGCTTGAAAGCTGAAGGAGGGGATAGTACATCAATTAAACAATGAAATGACGACGCAGAATACATCAATTAAACAATGAAATGATGATGCAGAATCTTTGCCTCATCAAAGAAAGATGAATTCTGTAGTAATCAAGCAACCAAAGGTTTGATACAGCCATTCTTAACAGTCCCACTCAATTTGACCAGCTGGAGCAACAATGAGAAGATAAAAACAGTAGATCAGAACAAAACTAGGCGACTGTTTGCTTCCTAAAATCAACTCTCATAATGAAATAATTAAAAGAAGCAAGGGGAGAAGGAAGATTGAAGCATTGTTTCCATTGCATGTGTGCTTCTTATACATATTCTATCCTAACTCATTTTTATGGACATGATGACAACTTGAATAGGAGACATATATTCTCTTTGCACAGTAGCAATGAACATATAGAAAGCAATTTAAGCTCATGCCGTGATGCCCTGTGTTATATTATGTCCCGGCCCATGGACTGCTGGTGCATGTAAAGTCATACATTTCTCTTCAAGGTAGTGTGGTCAAAAACAAGAAAACTCACCAGCATATGAATCACAGCAGATATTAATGTGAAGTGCCAGGACCCTCTGTAGCCCCCCACAGCACTCAGACTTTTGAGGCAACAGAAAGGCAGAAGCAAGGAACCATGGAATTCAGCTCACTTAATTAAATTCCACAAAAGAATGAAATTGCTCAGTGAACACTTAGGAGTGGATAGAATGAATATCCATCAAACGGACTATCCCTTAACAATAGCATTAGCAGGAGTTCCGCTGCTTGGAATGAGGCCATCTTTCGCCATTTCAGTAAGCACATTGAAAACCACATCCATGTTCCCTTCTTTATGGTTTATTTCAACAAGCATCTTAGAAAGCTCAGCATCGGTAAGCTTGCAACTTCTTAATATGTCCCCTATGACTTGATTTAACTCCTCATTCATCCCCTCTGTGAAAAGCGCCTTTACCAAAGCAATAATAGTCACAGGATGAGGAACAAAACCAAAATGAAGCATTTCTTTGTAAAGATTATATGCCTTCTGAACATTTCCACCTCGACAATGACCATGTATAATAACATTATAAATGGCTTCATTTGGCCTGTGATTTCTGTTAAGCATTGATTCAAAAACTTGATCTGCTTCATCCATCAAACCTTTCATGCAAAATCCCTTGACAAGAGCTACAGCACTCTTAAATTTAATATTGCAGCAGTTTTCTATTAATGTATTATATGTTACATCAGATGGGATAGATTCATCGTAGAACAATTTAAGCAAAAGCCTTTTTGCTTCCTTTGTTCGAGCTTGTTTATTAAGTCCATTAATAAGCACATTGTAGGTAACAGCATCAGGTAGAAGGCCTTTCTGTATCATTTCATCGTGCAATTGAAGAGCTCTGTTCAAATCTCCTTCTTTACAATAAGCATTGATCAAAGTTGTATAAGTAAATTCATCAGGAGGCAGCCTCATAGTCAACATCTCTTGGAACAGATGACAAGCTTCAGTTAATCTTCTTAGTTCACATAGACCTTGAATGAGAGATGAATAGGTAATAGCATCAGGGAAAACACCTTTGTCAACCATCTCCACCTTCATTTGAAATGCTCTATCCAACTCTTGATTACGAGAAAATCCAGAAATGATAGTACTATAACTTACAACATCAGGGGGCACCCCTTTGCTCACCATGTCTGTCAACAATCCTATGGCCTCTTCCATCCTCCCCAAAACACAGTGTCCATTTATAAGTGCGTTGTAAGCCACAATAGAAGGTGAGAATCCACTCCTGGTCATTTCATTTAAAACCTGGTAAGCCTCATCCAAGAGTCCCTGTTGAGCAAACCCATTAATAACTGTTGTGTATGTCCTCTCATTCGGACACAGTCCTCTAACATGCATCTGATCAAAGAAGTCCATTGCTCGATTCAAATTTCCAGCCTTACACATGCTATTAATTAATGAAGTATATGTAACAACATTGGGTGACAATCCATTTCTCACCATTTCTGCATGCAAAACAAGAGCTTGGTGGAAATTACCCTCATTGCAATATCCATTAACAAGTGTATTATAAGTTACCTCATCAGGAACATAACCCTTTCGATTCATCTCTGCAAGAATCTCACCCGTTTCCTTCATTCTTCCATCTTTACACAATCCATTAATAACCATATTAAACGTGATCAAATTAGGCTCCAAACCCTTCAATCCCATTGATCTCAATAAACTAAATGCTTCATCAATCCTCTTCAACTTGCAATATCCATCAATAATTGTATTATAAGTAACCACATTAGGCAAACACCCCTTCTTCTCCATTTCCTTAAAAAACCTTAACCCCATTTCCAAATTCCCCGCGCTGCAAAAACCCCTTATCAAAATATTATAACTATACACATTTAAAGAAATTCCAGTGGAAATCATTTCCCTGTAGACCTCCTCAGCAAATCTAATTGGTCTTTTACACCTAATAACTGAATCTAAAATAGCATTATAAGACAAAACACCAGGCATAAATCCATTAAATTTAGCTAAAGCAACAATCTTTAAAGCCTTATCAATAAAATTCAGATGGGAATAAGATTTTACCACTAAATCAAAAACAGCAGAGCTGGAATTACACATAAAGTAAGTATCTTTAAGGCATTGAAAGACAAAATCACCATTATCATAAATTGTATTCATGGCCAAGTCCTGAGCTAGTGTTTGTGCTGTTTTATACAGTTTGAATTTGGTTAAAATGTGAAGAGCAAGGCATTTACAGTGAGAATTGAAGAATTGGTGGGGTTGAGCCCAATTTAGGAATTTTAAAATTAGGGTTTGATCATGCTGGGATTTGAGTAATAAATTAGAAGCTGCTTCAGGGGTAAATTGGGAAGTCAGAGAATTGAGATGGTAAGGGTGGCGTTTGAGAAAGGTTAGGGCTTTCTCTGCTAAAAGGGCATCTGGTAAAGACGAAGAGGAAGAGAAGGATCGGTAAATTTGGCATTTCGCAAGGGGCATAGTCGGATCAGCTAAAGATTGACAGAAAAAGAAGGAAGAGGAAGAAAAAGCAGCAGCAGCAGCAGCAGCTCTAATTTGGGGTTTAAGAAGGGTATAGTATTAGTTCAAAAAAAAAAAAAGGGTATAGTATTATGCCCAAAAAAAAAAAGAAGGGTATAGTATTTATATTTATTTTTTTATTTTTTGTTTTTCATTTATTAAAAAAATTTCATATTTATTAATAACTCAAATATGCAACTCCATAATAATTTTTTTTAATTAAATAAAAATTAATTTCATAAATTAATAATTTTTTAAATAACAATATAAATATGAAGTTATCATCTAATTTTAATAATGACATTTTCCTAGGTTATTTGCATCTTTATCCAATGGTAAAACCAATAAATTTTTTTAAATATTAATTTGCAGTATTTTCAAATATTGCAGAAAAGTCTATATCTTTATTATACTCAAATTAATTTATGCTTCTCTCCTTTGGAAAATTTACAAGGACTTTTACGTGATTCTAATGAAATTGCCCTTATCTATTTTTTTCGTTGGTCGAAAATGCAAACTGAAACCGTTATATTTTGCTTGTGTGCAAAGAATAATTTGCACATTGAATGTTTTTATTTCAATAATGTTAGTACCATAACCTAATTCTAGGAAAGCTACTTGACCATTATATAACATAAATCTCCTAATAGCCTGTAAAATGTATAATTCCTTCCTTGCAAAACCACTAATGTCAAAGTAAGGTCTTTGCTAGAATGAATTTGCTAAAAACTAAAAAGTAGTTCAATCTTATTTTGACCTAATTAATTAATTTCACAGTGATGATTTAATATTAACTTCAAATTGGGACTCTCTGATGCATGAGAACTGTGATGTTTGCATAAAAGAGAGAGACCTTACTTAAAAGTCATCGACTATCTCTGACATAAAATTTTTTCAATTTTATTAAATTTTCAAAATCATTGTTTCCTTTTAAGAATTAAAAACTTTAAAAGAATTTGTAATTAATTACAAATAATACAAACAACTTAATTTGCCACAATTGATGATTTTAGAGACAATTATTGTAGTTTTTAAAGGTAAATATTTGTCACAATTGACACCTTTAGTGACGATTATTATAGTTTCTAAAGATAAATATAGCGGTAACTAATTTGTCATTATAGTGATTAGTGACTAACATTTATCTGTCTCAATTTGTGTCACTAATTAGCTACCGGGATAGCAATATCCTGGTCTATTATTTATTAATCTCTAAAAAATTTAGAGATTAATAAATAACTTATCGAGACAAATAAATATATTTTTATATGTTATTTTTAGTGTAGTGACTGTTCTATTTTACAGTCACTTTTATGATCAGACTAGATGTTTATATTTGACACAATTCTATTTCACAATTCACAAGCGAATTATGCCAAAGTTCTTATAATTTTTCTTTGAGAATATGAAATTTATCATTCAGAATAACCGAAGACAACACAACAACAGTTCTACTTTCGATATATATATATCAATTCCACGATTTTAATATTTTAGAATATTAGAATATGTAATAATAATATCTTATGTAATGTATACAATGAATAAATATTGTTTTATATTCTAGAATATTTTTTAGTGTCATCTGAATAGTATTTGTATATATTTTATGTTGCTATTATCTTAGCATTATATATAACAAAATTTTAATGCTTTAAAAGTCGTTTTGATGATTGTGAAAAATAATTAGTCTATCCTTAAAAATACTGTACATGTTATTTTATGAATAAATTGGAATGTTCAAATAATAATTTTTTATTTTTGATAATTAAAAATATTAAATTCCTACATTTTAAAAAAAATTAAATTATATTACAAAAAAATTGTCGTAAATTTATGTATTACTAAATACAAAAAAAATATCAAATAAAAATTAAAATATATTATACAAATAATTGTACAAAAAATAATAAAAATATGTACAATTTCTTTTTTAAAATCTTCTAAATGCATAAAAAAGAACTAATTATTTATTTTTTCTATAATTTCATTCTATAAAATTAAAATACTGTAGCATCGCACAATTATCATGCGAGCTGTTGTTAAACTTGAATTATGGTATTTAGGTATTACAAAAGATTCATTACAATAATTCTCAGTTAATACGCCTCAATCAACTCTTACAGGCTTCAAGCTTCCTTTTTAACTTTAGCCCCTGTATCAAATGACATCTACAGTGAATCGTTGCATCTTTGTAATTTTTTTTTCCTCTCCCTATTTAACGAACCACTAAAATATATGGGTAGAAATGAAAAATCACCAAAATTATTTTTATCTTTTAGTGTTCAATGACACTTTAAATGTTTATGTAGTAACATCTATCACTGTCCGAAGTGTTAACTACTCTCCAAGGGCATCCTGAGGTGTATAGTTCGATTCCGGCCGTTGTTGATTTAAAAGGAGAGAGCTGCTCCCTGTTGTGTAGTCCATTGATGCTAAGTTATATGACCTCCCAATTTAAAAAAAAAATCACTTCAACGTTGCATGTTTTGATTTCAATCAGCAATCATGTTACTGCCTCTTCACCTAATTCTGTGAAATTAGCTGCTAGACCATAATGCTTTGAACAAATTTTGTTTGCAGTTTTTTCCCATAAGAAGTTTGACCATGACATAAGGAAAATTTCTTGTCTGCCACCCCTGACAACACAATATATAACTTATAAATTTATATTTTATTTTTATTGGTCAGATGCAAAGCACTTGAATCCGTCTACTCTGTGAATTACATCCAGGGAAGGCAAGAATCATCTCCTAACAGGCTGTAATGTATAGTTACTTCTTAAAAACCGCTAATGTCAAAGTCGAAGTAAAATTCTTGGCTGTAGAATAAGTTTGCTGAAAATTCCTCACTCTGATTTTGCCCACATTAACAAACCGATGATTTCACATTAATTTCAAACTGGGACTCTCTGATGCATGAGACTTGAGATGTGTGTATAAAAGAAAGAGCAAGAGAAGATGAGGAGATCAAACAAAATTCAAGACTGTTTCTTTTCATCAAAAAAATCGCAACAAAGAAATTGATATGGGGCAGCAGCAGTACAGGAACTTATTTTATCTTTGCATTATCAACTTGCTTTTGTTTCTCTTCTTCTCATCATCATTATTATCACCTGAGGTTGCTTTGGCCAGAGCTGCCAAAATGCCCTTAACAAGCAAGTTCAATCGAAACGACTCTTTCAAATATTTATTTATTTATTTATTTTTCTGCCCATGTAATTCCTTTCTTGTGGCAGAAGATAAGTACCGCCAGCGAATAGGAATTAAAATTGGAGTGAATCCAAGTCATTCAGGACCAGCACCCCGCGGCTCAGGACATTAGGATGAAGAAAGCTATCTGACTTTGTATGCATAAAGACTTAGGAGAGGCAAGCAATGGAATATGTATTAGAAACAATAAAATAAAAAAAGCATTAACAGTGGTAATAAGAGAAAATAGCTTTGCCAGTTCAGGCCAAGACTTATGCTATATTTATACAACATGATGCCAGTGATTGATTTTTTTTTTTTCTCTCCAAATATATATAAAATGAACCACTAGCAAATGGCAGATCATTGTTAATTCTTGCACTTTCAAGGATCAAGTATGAAGGCTTGAAGGCTAATAATCGGCACCGAATCAGGGCGTGGAAGCTATAGCTCATAAAGCTCCAGATATTTAACAATTCAGCAATACCTGATGCATCTCTAACCTAAAATATATATATATCTCACGCATCTTGTCTGACGTTTTGCTCAACAAGCAAAGCAAATTTGGCACTTCCAACAGAATAATAAATACACATCCAATCTTCAATGTACCTTCGCCATGGTTCGGCTGGATATACCATGCAGCAGTTTGACAAACCCATGGAAGCTAAGCTTCCCATCCGTATGCCTTATCCAATCATTGAGAACAGCATGAACTGGGATAGAAGGGCCAAGTCCAAGTTCCTGAAATTACATTCATAAAAATTTCAAATATTCAGTAAGTCTATCAAAATAAATGCAGAAATTGGCAGCATTTGTCACGAAATCAATGTAGTTTTATCCATTCGATATATTTTGCTTGTTTGTTGCCAATTCTGACATGAAAAATTTACAAGGAACACTTGAAACTGGACAAATCTATAAACTGAAGATTGAATAAGAACAGGAATAATGTTAATGACCGATTAGCCATCTGAAAAAGAATGAATAGCAGATCTCTATTAATTCTTCTCCTTGTCTTATAATGAAGCACATAGACTTTCATAAAACCTAGTACCATTATTTTAGTAATGATCAACTTCCAAGTATAGTAAAAAATCATATTTTACGAAATATCTCTAATGAACTGATGATTAAATTTTTGATATACCAGATTATAGGCTATCATAATTGTGGAGGTTTTGTTGACATCAAAATATCAGAGTTGTTGGAAAATTAGCATGTACAAAAATTCCAACTTACTGAAGCAAGTTCCTCAATAACAATAGCCCTGTTTCCTTCCTTCTCAAAAAGGTCATATGCACATCGGGCATGCTGTTCCCAATGATCAAGTGCCTCCAGCTGATGGACACTCAATGCAGCTGCACAAAATTCTTCAAAATCCATTCTTCTGTATTGAAGTGCATTTAGCTGTCATGAAATAAAAGTTATGAGTTTGGTACAGATTCAAACTAGATGGCCATAAGCACATAAAAATGGAACTGCCACAAACACATCTGGCAAAATTGTCCATACCGATGAAAGAAAATCAGGGATCCGTGAATCCTTCATTGCATCTGTCGCATTTTTCATCAAGGCCTGTACCCAATAAAAACGTCACAAAACATCCATTATCCAGTCATGATATCTAAAAAAACAAGCATGTGTCATCGTGTGTGCGTGTTTGTTATACACACACATGCACAGGGGAGGGATGTATTGGGAACCAACCATTCTGAAGTTTTCCAACGTTACACTGCCATTTTTGTTTGGCTCTAATAATGCAAACTGCTCCTTCAGATAGCAGAGTTCATCCACAGTCAATGTCTTAGACAATGCCTGCAAGACACACAAGAAACAAAGCTGGTCAGTTATAAGGAAAGAGACAAAAACCTAATGCTCACAGTAATCCAGAAACTGGACTTCCCATTAATTTTCTGTGCTAAATCTTAGTTTCAAAATAAAAGCCTTATTATCAATTTCATTAGAGAGAGAATGCAAAAAAGAAAAAAGAAAGGTTCATTTTTAAATGCTTATAACCTGAAATAACACAATCTCCAACATCAAAGTACTAAAAATTATGTGATGATATACTTCTAACATGCACAAAAGTTCAAAATTTTCTGGTTATTTTCATCACAAATGGATACACACCCTTAAGGCAGCCTTACGCAAAGAAGATGAGCGCATATAAGCCTTCAAGAGTCTGAAAGTTAAAATATCAAGAGGAACTTTTACATCATTATGATTCCGTATCCATGGATGGCCTGCAAACAAAATGTTGTAATGGTAATTCACAATGACAGTGTACACCTAAAATTATGAGAAAATAAGCACTCACTTAAAGCCTGAGCAGCAGTCATTCGCTTCCTGTGGTCTTTGTTTAATAGACGTTTGACAAAGTCTTTTGCTTCAGGAGACAAAGAAGGCCAAGGTGCTTCATCAAAACTTGGATCAGCTTTCAAGACTGCCCGGAAAATTCCAGACTCAGTCCTTGCCCAAAACGGACGACTACCACATAGTAAAATATATGCTATAACACCTATACTCCACACATCAGCTTCTGTGCTATAAGATCTATGGAGGACTTCTGGTGCCACATAGTATGCACTTCCCACAATGTCATTAAGCCTTTCATCTGCAAATTGCCATAGGCGTCGGACATCCAGTTGAGATTCCAAGGTTATGTAGGACAGGATTGGGAGCAAACAATGACTTGAATAGATGTTACAACAAGGACAAACCTGGCCTCACAAAATCCGATAAGCCAAAGTCTATGACTTTCAACTGAGAGTTCTCTTCCTTGGAAGTATAAAGAAAGTTCTGAACAAGTGAATAAATAGCTTGGATTAGCACATAGGAAGAATTAAAAAACAGCACAAAGTATCTAAGCCAAACATAAGCACTAAGTGTCTGTCTAGCACAATCATAAATGAAACAGCAACACAAAATATTTAACACGAAGATGTCAAGCATGCTGTTTTCTCCTAATGTAATTCTGTTCAATAGCAAGATTTTACATGCGCCAGATTAAAAGAATTAATCTGCTTCTAATATCAAGTAACCGCAGTTAGCTTCTTATCCCATTATAAAAGTTTCAAAGTTGACAAACAGTACATTCTTTTTTATGAAGCAAATAAATTAAAACAAAGCATCCGAACACCTAAAGATTCTTCAACTTAGATAATTTTTTTATATTCACATATAAAACAGTTACAACACATCCTAAAGTTCAAGGTTTGATGAAGCCTAACATAGACAGGCAGGAAGAAATAATGGGTTTAGCTTCGTTAACTTCAACCAAGATGACACCAGCAAATGAAATCACAAACACTGAACTGACTATTGATTATTTTCACTAACCAAAAAGTACACAGGAATGAAGAAACTAACAACTAGCCAAATGAAAATGCTGACTAGTTTGAATTTATATTTAACAGACGCATGGTTAAGGAAAAAATAGAGATGATGTCGATCCAACTTTACTTGCAGATTTTCCAGACAGCCCCTTCATTAGATCAAAATTTCTAGTGAAACAGAACTCTCAAATGGTTCTGAATGGCAATGCCATACAAGATCTTTTTTCCTTTCTTTTTTTTTTTTTTTTTTTTTTTATGGTAAATGTAATATTAGCTCGCATGTGATTCTCTTTCTTCAAGAATATGAAGAAAAATGATTGGAAGATGTTTCACCTCTGGTTTAAGATCTCGATGCACCACACCCTGTAGATGACAGAAAGCAACAACATTTAGAATCTGCACCAGCACAGCTTTTGCATCATCTTCGGAGTATTTCCCACCCCTAAAAATGTTGTAAAACAGTCGGTCAAGAGCCATGAGGGTACAGCTTAAAATTTTCAATAGAACTACTAAAAGAATAACCTTGAAAGTATCCTATCTAGGAGCTCCCCTCCTTCACATAGCCTGAAAATTCAATATTAAATGATTAACTTTCATAACATCATAGATCTTATTAATCAATAATACACATACAGCAGAATATTGCAGAATTCAAGCGATCAATCCATAGCTTACTCCATTACTATATAAACATTATCAATGTCTTCAAATGCGTCATAGAACCGTATGAGATTGCTATGCCCTGCTAAGGCCCTTAATATTTTCACCTCCCTTCTGACATCCTCAACTGCAATAGCTGTTGTCATCTGGAAACACAAAATACATCCACGATGAGACAAATTGGAATTAAGAAGATCAGAAGAGCTGGCACAAAATAAGAAAGTGTCAAATATTTTTCTACCAGTTCAATTAAAAAAAAAAAAACAAGATATTGCTTATTATCAATTAAGGAAGCAACGGATTGAAAGGAAGGATTAGCAATATTTCTTAGAAATTGAAGATTTGAAGATGAATAAATGTTTTAATGCAAACTAACAATTAAAGAACACTATAGGCTGCATTGTAAGACATATTTTCTTTCCGCATTCCTTTTGATTAATTAAACTTCCAGTACATAACATCAATTTATTTTCCAGCCATATATCTATTGTCTCCAGGCAACAAGTTCATTTAGAACTCTCTCTTATTAGTTACTACAATGAGATCAGTCAATGTTTATGATACTTTATATACTTTTTAAGATAATAAAGGAAAGCTGTCTACTGTTTTGATCAAACATTAGGACTGATTCAACAAAGATTGCAGCAGCAGCAAATAGTTAATGAGATGAGTTTTTGTGTAATTGAGTCTACTGTAATTATTGTATTCTTTAGTAGATAAGGATTGATTAGTTTATCATATAAATCTAAAAGACTTAACCAATCAAGTGTCATTGAATGAATGTGTTAAATCAATTTCCTCCTCGATTATCTCTTCTTTCTCTTCTATCACAAATTCATAATTCTCTCATTCTCTTCTTCTTCTATCTTCTCTTCATTTCTTTTTTCCTTCCTTCTTTTAATTCTCTTATGATTCTTTAATTCTCCATTGTTGCTTCCTTACCAGTTTCAGGTCGCAACACCCACATGATAAGAGCCTAGAATATGGATTGCTTTGAAATGTGAGTTTGCCTCATAACTCCATAATATTTTACCGTCCTACCAACATAATGGCGATCTATCATGCACTAAAGAAGTACAAAGATCCTTTTTCTTTTACATGTCTGTCACTTTATTTAGCGCAATCAGACAGGGTATGTAGAAAGTTAAAAACAGCTTCACTTCAAACAACAAATGACAGATGGGCAATTTCATAGCACTGAACCCACAAATTCAGAGAAATAAAATGTGGACAAAAAATATAATTAGCCCTCGAAAGAAAAAAGATCTCCTTCAAGAAGATGAAGTCTCATGGAAATGTCTCAATCCCATCAAAAGCTATTTCTCTCCATTCACTTCACATCAACCCTAATAGTGCAGCTATCCAGGCCTTGCAAAATCCATGTGCAACCCAAAAGAAACCACCACCTCTCTAGTACATGCAATAATTTGTGAAGCAACTGGCACTTGAGCCCAAAATTAACAACCTTTTATACAACTGAAAGTTAGAACACTATCAAAAAGTGCAGCCAGCTCCAAAGGCTCTTGGTAGATTTTGAGATGCCACCCTAGAACACCAGCCAAACATCCATCTTATTGGACATACAAAAATTGGCTCAATACTTGAAACATGTCCTTAAGGATGATCTTAAAGCAAGACATGCCAAATAAACTGTCAAAGGATTGTCATGTCCAACACAGCATCTAAGTGTACACTGAGGCTAGCAATAACATAGTTTCCAACAACCCACTCCAAATGCCAAATTTCACAATGGAAATCAGTTTTATTTGCATTATATTTGTCAGAAAGGATGCAAGCTTAAAGTCTATGTGGATTGAGAACTCAAAACACAGAAATTCTGTAACAATACATGAAGCAATTAATATTCTCCCCGCATGGAAATCAGCTATTGATGGATCAGCTGCCTAATTAGGAATTATAATCTCAATCTTTTTTTAAATGCAGATAGTGATTAGTGACCCAACGCAATCTTTTTTGCCTCTAATTTGAATGTACACAGACCCTGGTGGCGGGCATAAGTTGTTTGATTGTATAAACAATCATGCCCAATTGTCTATTGTGGGCCAATGCAAATACCCCATATGAAAGACTGATCCTTTTCAACAATCAGATCCACTAATAGCTACTGAACCATTTCCTTTCCTCATCCTTTCATAGCAACTGTCAAATCTCAAGTGTCGACAGATGGTAATTAGAACAAGTCTTTAGAAAAAATTTTAACAGTAGTTCCCACTCTTTTTCAGACTATACACTTTTATTAGCTGGAAAACATAAAGATTACTTATTGAAGACTACAGCATTATGTCCCAAAATTGTGGTTTAAACCGAAAATGTCCAAACAAGCTGCACTAAAATACGGTATCATGCCATCCAATGGAGAGTGAGGTGGGCCTAAAGCTTCATTTTTTCCCATTGACCCCAAAAAGAAAAAAAAAAGAGAACTAATACAAAATGATCACTTTGTGTCTACCACACTCAAAGCACCAATCACTCAATTTATATGCAAAACCATTAGGGCCAATAATCCCAATATTCTACATCTAGAAGGACTCCAAGCAGTAACTTCTGTGAAGTTGCCCACATTGTTCCAAACAGCTTCTTCCTATCCTTTCAGACTAAAAGTCCTATGGCTGCTTCTCAAATAAATGATTACAGAAAAAAAATGAAAACACACACAGACTCAAACTTTGACAAAAGCAGATTAAAAAAAAAAATCCAAACAAACGTTAAGCTTATATTATACTGAAGCACCTGCAAAACTAAATCTTAAATTAAAAAAGAAAATTAAATGGAAAACAAGCAAAAGAAAGAACCTTGGATTTTGGTATGACTTTAACAGCCACTTGCTGTCCTTTTTTATCACCTTTCTTGAACTTAGCAGAACAAGTATACCCAAAATGTCCTCTACCCACTTCATCTCCAACCTCCAATCTACTAGTTAACTCTTTAGAAAACCCAAATCTTTTATCCAACTCAACACCATCTTCACTCTCATTTTCACCTTCACCTTCTTCAGGAATTGAAGCCTTTTTCTTCTTTTTTCTCTGCTCTCTCCTACGAAGAACAGCTCTAATGTGCTTGGCTGGTGATGGAGGAGGAAAAGGTTTCTTAAAGATCCTCATAGGGGTAGGAGTGGAAGTATTATGAACAGGTGTTGAATCAGCTAAAGGTGATTTCTTGAAAAGATAGGCAGGGCTCGGAGTGTAAAATGGGAAAAAAGGTGACTGCTTTAAGTTGGGAAGTGGTGTAAGTGGTGATTTTGGGTTCTGGGTTTGGTTTGATTGTTCATTTGGTTGTTGGTTTTGGTCTCTGGGTGCATAGGGGTTGGCTTTTGGTGGCTTTGATGTGCAAGTCCCCATTTATTTTTTGGTTTCCTGAAGAAGCTGCTGCTGCTACTGGTGGAGCTGCTCCTGCTGATGCTATGACATTGAGTGGAGGATCTTGTGGCGGCGGCAGCGGTTATGGTGGTGGTGCCGGTAGCGGTGGTGCGTTGGAGAGTGTGAAAGGAGAGAGAGTGGTAGAGATGTGATTGAGAGGAAAGGCTGGAATTTGTTGGTGAATGATGAAGGGAAGTTAGAAGCTGTTAAGTGAAAGTGAGCTGTATAGTTACAGTGTGTGGGATAACCCACGAACCATGCACATGACTTTCCTTTTCCATTTCCCCCCCTAATTGCTCAATTTATTTATTTCATGTTATTATTTACATAAATGCACATTATTCACCATTAACAATTAACATTTACCTTTTTAACATAAAAAAAAATATTGACAAATTATTTTTAGCAATAATTAAATTTAAAAATAGTTAATTATTTATTTAAAACAAAAAAAAACCTTATTTCCTCATTAAAAGAAATTTTAATTTTTATTCTATTAACACATGAATATATAAAGAAAGCAAAAATGATATTAAAAATTATTGTGTTGATATTATCTGCATATCCATAACATAAAAAAACAATAAAAAAAGTTTATTACTAATTGAAAATTTTTATTCAATTATTTAAATTGTTGTAAGTTTAATTAAAGAATGGATAAAAACATGTTATATATATATAAAATATAATTAAATCAATAAAAAAAAATTTAGAACAACAACTTCTTTGCCAATTTGAATGGAAGAATGAAAGTGATGGTTAAACTTTAGACTAGAATCTTTGAAGGTTTTTTTTTTTTTTTTTTTTTTTTTTTTTTTTTTAGAATATTTTAAGGTATGCTTTCAATATGACCATTGGTCTTTAATACCTTTTTTTTTATTGGTAAAAACTAAAAAGATAGTAGTAATTTTAACTTTAGTCTCTTTATTGTTTCACACATACCTATTTTTCAAATAAACATTTTCAATTAAGCAATGAGTTTGACCAGTGAAATTTTTTGCTTTAGTTGGATGATAACTAAAATTTTATTTTAAAATTGAATTAATCAAATATCAATCATACAGATAAAAAAATTAATTTAAATTTTGAGAGTTGCTTGATTCTTCTATTTCCTTTTCAACTTTAATATATATTTTTTCCATTTTACTTTGTAGTAGTTGCTAGTTGTTAATATATTCATCCAACCAACAAAGAAAATATTTAATATTTAACTTATTTATAAAAAAAGTAAGAATCATGTATCCATATCTCAATCATTTTGGTTTACAGCTTATTTAACAGTGCTATAAAAATATTTATTTCATTTTTTTCTTCAAAAAAATATTTCTCTCATATTCAATCAGTTTTCAATTTAAAAGGTTACAACTACCCTTTATTATGCAGTCCATCGTTTAAATCATATGACCTCCCTATTAACCAAAAAATATGTGATATACTTATAATTTTATAAAATATTATAATTCTCATCAATTTGATATTTTTAATTTTTATTTTTATATGAAATATTCAAAATACAAACTGAATTTATAATTTTTATATTTTTATATTTGTCATTAAATTGTTTAAATTTTGAATTTTATCATTTTTAATTTTGTGAGTCATATGTAAATATTATTAATGGTTTTATTAATAATTAGGTCAACAACCATTTGCATAAATTTCGTTTAGTTATATTTGGCTGCTCTTGCTTATTAGTGGATTAGTTCAGTCAAAGATTATT
>CATIWK010017921.1:0-22708 GCA_949634005.1 Mallotus japonicus | reverse complement strand
TCAATTAATTATATACTACAATATTTATACACATTTATATAATTTAACAAAGTATACAAAAATTACTAATTTAATTAATAAAATTAATTTATACAATCTAAAAATTAAAATCATCATTAAACATGTCAAATAACTATACATTTACCAGAAATCAATTTAAAATTAAATTACATAATTTTCCCTAAAAATAATATTTTCACATAAATTCCCAAAAATTCAAAATAAATCCAAAAAATACATAAAAATTATATTTGGATAGCATTTCACCTCCACAACACTAATCTAACATCAATTTAACATAAACTAAATTAATCTAACTCAAAATCACAAAAATACATAACTAAACCTAGAACTAATTACTCAAAATTGAAGCTAAAATCGAAGTTGTTTAAGGAAATAACCTTAGGAGAATTAAAGCCCGTGAAGTGAGGAAGAAATTGACATCAAAATTGCCCCCACTTGTTGCCGGCAAACCAGTCTGACGAGCCAAGAACAGTTCGGCACCAAGAGGAAGAAGAAGGAGAGAGAGACATCGCACGAGGAAGGAGAAGGAAGGGACTTGCTGTGGTGGCTCCCGACTCCAAATGGTGGCGGTCTGGTGGCTAGAGGTGGCGGTAATGGCGGAAGGCAGTGGGTAGAAGAAGAAGAAGAAGAAGAAAAAGAAGAAGAGAAGGAAGAAATCGGGGAGAGAGAAAAATGCATTTGACTTTTGTATATATATATATATATATATATATTTTAAATAATAATAATAAAATAATAACTTTTCCCCCAAATATCTTCTTCTACTAATTCTCCACCACACACAATAATAATAATATATACCCATAAATAAACATATATATATATATATATAACACTTAACTATTAATAAAGTGAATTTAAAAATACACTAAGTTAATAATATAATATAAAAAAATGTTAAAGTAATATTCAACACAAATACTCAAATTAAATTTTACTAAATAATAATAATTAAAATAATAAAAAAAATTAATTAACATTGCAAATCTCGAAATAAATTTTAAAATTTTATTTAATAAAATACGAGTTATTACAATGTTAGAGCCTTAATAATTTTTTTTCAATTTTAAAATTTTGTTTGATATTTTAAATGATTACTAAGTTACCTGCAGGCTAAGGGGCTTGAACAGTAGGCTACCCATTGAGAGATCTTTAAAAAAACCCATAAAAAGGGATGAGTCCTTTGTTGATAGTATATCAAAAAATATTAATGTACATTAAAAATATAATTTTTATGTATTGTACATATTCCATCCAAAACATTACAATATAATGTTTGTGATATTTATTATATTGTTATAGGATAAGATAGAAGAGATGGTAGCTATTATATCATAGCCACTATAGGACGGCTTACAGCCTCATTTGTTGACATCAAATATATATATGTAATGGCTATAGGTGGCAAGAAGAAGTAACACTTTTAGGGACTCAATTCACATGCTTTTTCTTTTCTGTAGCTCATTTGACAGCTCATGCACTTCAGTATTGGCCACTTGTGTACCTCTGACGGATTGTATACTTAAATTAGTCCAGCAATAGATCTTAAAGAAGCACTATCAAATGCTCCCACGTGATTAGGAGTGCAATTTACAGCACGAGCAGAAGAGAAAGGAGTGGGAAGAGGAGGGTGAGTGCATCACCAAATAGCTACAGGATCTTTAGCAGCAACAAGAGGGCAACAAGAGGCTATACGACATATGGAGTGAGAGTGGTAATAGATGATGCATCATATGTAAGCCGACTTACCCGTAAATGGATTGTTATCCTCATGTACCTTTACTGGTAATGGTCACACTAACAACCCACTTATCGCCCCCGCACGCCTGGCCTGTTGAGGGGCATTGTAGAGGGGCGAGGTTCGACTCCGCACCCCCCTCCCCTCTCAGTTCAAAAAAAAAAAAAAAAAAAAACAACCCACTTATCTTATTTTATCCTTATTAATATATTTGCACTCTTCATACACTACTTATATATAGTATTTTCTTTTTTTATTTATATAGTTCATATTTTTTCTAGGGATAATAACTTTTACAATCCTAAAAATATTATCAGTTTTACAATTTAGTCCTAAAAGAGAATTTATTAATAGTTAAGTTCCATTAAAATTTAAATTCATAATAACAAATGGTTCAACTGAACAACCAATCTTGCATGATTATAAGCAATTAAAACTGCTAGAAAGGTAATGTCATTAGGCTGCACTTTCACCATTTTCATATGGTGGAATATTTCAAGTGAATTTCTTAGTTTCCCGTGAAGTGCATATGCTGATATCAAATTGTTCTAAGCAATCACATCCCTTTCTTTTAGACCATAAAACACATCACTTGCATCGATAAAACATACACATCTCCTATAAGCCTCCACTAGACCACTTTTTCAACTAGGGATGTGGATAAACATTATTCCTTATTGAATATTCATGAATTTGTTTCATAAAATACAAAGCCCTTACACCTACACCATCAGGTAACATAGGAAGAAGGGTAATTAAATTTGGTTTTAAACCAAACTTTGTATTAAATATATAAAGTATTAGAAACACGATTAGAATGCATGTAGAACAATTCATTACATTTTAAACAATAACATTTCATTGAGGAATTTAATCAAACAGTTCAGGCACTATAAAATGGACAAGCATTTACCACGCATATCAATTAAAGCGCAAGCTACAAATAGGTTTAAGAGAAAAACCATTTTTAAAAATGCAAGTATATGGAAGTGCTAAGTTGATGCGGGGAATGGTGAAGAAAGACTTGAGGAATAAAAGGAACATAAAAGGGTCGAGTGAGAGCAAGAGAAGTTTGCATATGAAGGAAGAGAGAAAGAGCTTCATGACAACCACATGTAGTTTGAAGAGCAACTCATGGCCATTGAGTTAGTTTCGGAACATTTGTTATTTTGAAAAATCAAAGATAAGAAGAAGAAGTAGAAAAAAAAAAGTAGAAAAAGAAGAAGATGATGATGAGTGGCATGGAAGCTAAGACAAAATAGCTGATGTGGTAAAAAAGAATTGGAGTGACGTGGAGGCTGAAGTGTGAAGAAAAGATGAGATATGTGAATCATGTTAGCATACTCTGTTAAAGTTAACAGAATAGGATTAACTGTGAGAATTTTGAATTTTTATAGAACTTAATTGTTAAAAAAAAAAATCTCCTTTAGAACTAAATTGTGAAATCGACTTATACTTTTAGGACTATAGAAGTCATTATCCCTTTTTATTATTTTTTAAAATTTTAAAATATAATAAATAAATAAATAATAAAATTATATTATATTATATTATAGTAAAAATAATAAAATTAACAATATTTAAATATGGATGTGTAAGAAACTTTCTATTAATTTTATCAACTACACTAAAAAATACAAAAAAAATATTGAAAAATAAAAAAATAAATACTTTAAAATTAGTGATGGGTATTGTTATCCATCGCTAAATTTTTTTGATTTATTATAAATAAAAAAATTATATATTTAGCTATAAATATTGCAACAACAATGCATTAGTGACAGATATTGTTATCCATTGCTAAATTATTGTGATTTATTATTAATTAAAAATTATACATTTAGCTACAAATATTGCAATTCATCATTAAATTTG
The DNA here is from genome assembly GCA_949634005.1 of Mallotus japonicus. Taxonomy (NCBI): domain Eukaryota; kingdom Viridiplantae; phylum Streptophyta; class Magnoliopsida; order Malpighiales; family Euphorbiaceae; genus Mallotus; species Mallotus japonicus. The sequence goes on along the minus strand of CATIWK010017921.1, from coordinate 19,071 downwards.
TTGCAATTTAACGATAAATGTCAATCAAATTAAGCCTCATAATTTAATGACGGATTTTATATGTCGCTAAGTTATCCGACCTAAATTTCATTGCTAAATTGTGATAGATTGCTTACTTTTTTTTTTTTGAAAAGGAATATATTATAAACTTAAACAGAACCATCGAAATACAAAAGCTTCTACTAACCAAGGAGGAGGGGATGACACCCACACCTCATGATCTGACAAAGAACCTCCCACCTTTTTTAAAAAATCAGCGGGAACATTCGCAGACCTACGAACACAAGAGAACTTAACTGTTCTAATAGACATAGACAAAGCTTGACAATCATCAATTAAAAGACTAAAAGCATTTGAAAACACTGAGTGATCGTGAAGGGCATTAAACACCATCTCAGCATCCATCTCCACAATTACGTTAGAATAGCATAGGCCTTTTATCCAGCTCAATGCCTCTCTAACGCCCAACGTTTCGACCTCCTTAACAGCATACGACCCGCGAAGACAAGCACTACGAGCTGCAAGAAACTTCCCATCACTATAAAAGGAATCGGTTATGCTACTTAGGCTACGAAAATATGTGTGGTGAGCACAAACCTAAGTAGAGCAAATTTCAAAATTTACTAAACATAACCCTTCATCACATGAAGAATTCCAACCCCAAGGAACCAATTTACATTTAAACACATAGCTAAATAACATATCAATAAGTAGTAACAACAACCTAGGAAATTCTAAGGTTAAGAAACTTACCAATTCCCAAGTTTGATGTAGACCACAAGTATCCTAGTATCTTGGATTGCTCTTGGTTCAACTCTTGAACCAATGTTAAGCCACCCAAATGTTTGGCCTCTAGCTTGAAACACCAAAGCCTTCCAATCACCTTCTTGCTTTTGATTAAGTGAACATGCAAGTCCCTCTCAAAAGACCCTTTAAAAACTTGCTCTAACTTAAACCCTTGCAAGAACCTTAGAGTTTGTATGTTGTTTCTTCTTTGGTATATCTCAACCTACAATTCTCTACAACCTCCACCAACTTCACTTAACCTTAAAACTCTTCTAAGGAGATATATATATGGATATAGATGTGTAGAGAAATTAGGTTAAGTTAGACATACATATTAAACATCTCTTACACAACATCATTAGCATGCCACCTTGCATGCCACCTATGACATGGTTAAGAGTGCAATTTGTGTAAATATCTCATTAGTGTCCAAAATAGGTGTAGAGATTTAATCACATCTCATGGATTAACACTACATCCATTCTCTACACTAACCAATATAACCTAATCTTCATATTGCCCTATAAGTCAACAATATACACATAAGAGATATTTAATCTCTAATATGCCAAATTAGACTTATACATGTATTTATGTATTTGGGCTTAGTTATTGGGCCAACTCTTGGGCCAATAAATAAGTCAAGCCCAATCCATAAATCAAATGGGCCAAGCCCAATCCATAAAACAAATGGGCCAAGCCTAATTCATAATTCAAATGGGCTAAGCCCAATCCATGAATTAAATGGGCCTTAGATTAATATTTGGTCCAAAACACTTTTGGGCCTAGGCCCATACAACTTGGGCCATTAATCTAAGCCTAAAGAAACAACATTTATTATTATTAATTTAATACTTTAATTAATATCTCATATTAATTAAATATAAATTAATAATTAAACTCTCATTGGAATTAGATTTCATGATATGCTAGAATCATTGCTTAAAGCAAAAATCTAATTCCATTAATCTTAATTAATTGATTAAACTCTTTAATCAAAATTAGATTAATAAAAGGTGATTTGGAAAAACTCTTTTAGGTGTGACTTACTAGGTTCATGTTTAATTGGTAATGAGAATATAATATCAACTCTTGATATTACTTAAAACTCTTTCAAGTCTAAATGTGAAAATCCCAATTATGCACATTTAGTTCTCATAAGTTATGAGTGACCCCTAGCATCGATAACACAACTACCCAATTAGATATGAATGCATATATTGATTCAGACGAACCCTTATGGTTATAATTACCGTGCACTAAAATCCCTTCATTAGAAGATCCCGATATAACCTAGAGTCAAGGTTTGATCAAACTCTAATAGCCATATCTTATGACCTCATCTCAAGTTATTCTTGATAAAACATAACTAATACTAGAAACACTTTCTAGAACTGAAACTCTTTCAGACTGTGTTATGTTTATCCTGGCCAAGAACTTATTCATCAAGAATAAACTTAGATAGCATAGGATCTATCCTAGTTCACTCCGGGTAATGAATCCCATCTTGGTTGAACACTCATCCCTACATTTAATTGACTAGTGCCACCACACACCATATACCCATGTGTGAATAACATAAGTATGTAAGCGGTAACAAACTCCAACCACTCAAATGTGGATGACCGTGTCACCTCAGGTCAAAGGACTATATGTACCATTATTTCCTAGACTGTGATCGTTGATTATAAGTGAATATCCTTGTGATCACAAATCTGATGTCACTGTTTGATCTACCCATCATATGAGTATCCATATGTCTATTTTGATATCTCATATCAAGTAGCATGAGACTCACTATCTCTCACGATTAGCATCACATACTAATCAAGGAAAATAGACAGAGGTGATAGTCTAATTAATATCGCCTAACTATTAATTAATTGACTATGAACTATTTTATAGCATATGTACTAAATAAATTTGTAACTCATATTATCAACTCTTGATAATAAATTCATTTAACATAATGCTAAAGGGTAAATACTCAAATAAACAAACACTTTATTTAAATGAATATTTATTATCATAGGGATAATTTACAATGTCATTATTTATTACAAGTATGGCACCGGGGCACATCTATGCTAACACACTATTCCTTAACACACACCTAATACCCATCTTCCCCTGAGCTGAGAACATTGCTGCATCCATATTGGCCTTCACCCATCCAGCTTCCAGCCGTTGCCAACACCAAACACCATAATCCCTTCGATCTGTAAATCTACCAAAATCCAAACCAGGAACTCGAGCAGCTTTCCAATGAAACAGATAAGAGCTAGCAAGATTTAGCACCCTCGAAGCTTTACCAAACTTACCTTTTCGAATCACCTCATTTCTGTTACCATAAACTCCAACAAAGCATGGCAATCATCTAACATTTATCAAAATCAATAGAAGCAAATAAAGTCTGGAACCATTGATCAAAACTCACACATCCTCCAATGGAATGACAACCCAACCGATTCCAACAATATTTAGCAAGATCACAATCAACAAGAATATGGGAAATAGATTCCAAAGCTCGATTACACACCTTATAAATAGGGTCAATATCCACATACCTCGCCCAAAGCCAATCAGCAGTGGGGAGGCAACCCGTTAAAGCTTTCTAAAGCAAGTGAATAAACTTTGCCGACACTTTTAATGTCCAAAGCTTTTTCCAAACTCCTAAATCCATACTAGACAGAATCAGACCTCCAATCTCCTAAGTATTTAACAACTACGGTTTCAAGCATAGTACCTTATCCATTGCTAATCAATATGTCTCTATTGTCTTTTTATAGAGGATTAGGGATGCATTTTTCTGTCACTAAACACTTCTTTGGAAAAAAATTTATTCCAAACTTTTGTTAAATATAATAAAATTTGAATTAGTCATAACACTTTTTTTAAAAAAGAATTTCTATTTATAACAAATACAAGTTTAGAATTATTATGCTTGGGTGCTTAATTTTTAGGGATAACAACATTGATAGTCATATAAATTATATAATTTTTTCTATTAAGTCCTATAAGAAATTTTTTTACAATTAAGTCTTATAAGTTTTAAAAAAAAAACTCTCCATTAGTCATATCCGTTAGTCAAAGTAATTTTCCATTAGCCAACTCTCAACATGAAACTTTTTTTTTTCATTTCAGTCCTAAAACTATAAAAATGTCATTTTTGATAATTTTTTTAAAAAATAATATCTTTATTTATTTATTTATAAATTATTATAATATTTAATTTTTATATTAACTATATAACTCACTAAAATAATTTCAAGAAAATTCAAAATTAAAAACTATTTTTCTTAAATTATTATTAACAATGATAAATAAAACTAGTTAAGTATTTCAAATTGTTTTTAAATATAAAGTTTATTTAATATATCTTAAATGAATAACTATTTTTTATATTTGGATAAACTCAATTAGTTTTGTTAATATTATAATTTATATCATATTTTAAATAATTTTTGAACTCAATTGTATCTTAATTAGACAATTTTAAAAAATATTTCTTTTAATTAGGCAATTTTACAGAAAATATTTGAAGAATAATATATTTTAATTAATAACATTATTTGTTATTATAAAATATAATTAATTTAAGATAAAATAGAAAATTTTGTTATATTTTACTTTAAATTAATTATATTTTGTTATAAAAATTAAAATTACAATAAAAATATGTTAAACTATTTTATTGTTCAAATATTTATCATAAAATGGCCTAATTTTTTTTTAAAAAAATAGTTTTTAAAAAGTTTAATTTGATTGAGTTTAAACATTTTTTGAAATCTAACTTAAGTTATAATATTGACAAAATTAAATGAGGTTTTTCCTTATAAAAAATATTTATTCATTTATGATATATTAATTGAAATTATATATTTGAAAATAATTAAAAAAATTTAATTAGTTTTATTTATCATTGCCAATATAACTAATAATTTAAGAAAATATAATTTTTATTTTTATTTTTAAAAATTATTTTAGTGAGTTATATAGTTATTATGAAAGTTAAATAATAAAAGAAGTAAAAAATAAAGATAAAAATATTATTTATTTAAAATATAAAAAATAACATATATCATAGTTTTAGAACTGAAATGTGAAAATACGTTTGATTTTAAGGGTTGACTAACAGAAAACTATTTTGAGTGATGGATAGGACTAAGGGAAAGTTTTTTTAAAACTTATAAAACTTGTAAAAAATTTTTTTATAGGGCTTAATTGAAAAAACGATATAATTTATAGGACTAACAATATACATTTAATTGAAATTTTTAAGGTCCCTAAATTTTTCAAATTTCCTTTTAATTGATCCTTATTGAATTTTATCTTTAATTGAATTCATGAATTTTATTTTTTTTAATTTTGATATCCTCAAATTAATGTTTGTTAAGTCTAAACCAATTTTAATCAAATTATTTCCATATTATGTTAATTTATTTTAATAGTTGAGTTGAAATAACTAAACATTTTTGGATTTTATTCAATAAATTCGTAATAAATTATTAGGATAATGGCTTGTTTAGTCCTATATGTTAAGTGGTTTTCATAAATTAGTCCTAAAAGCCATTTCTTTGACAATCAAATACTTAAAATTTTTAAAATTATCACCGTTAGTCCTCGTATATTAACTTGGACGGAAATTGCTTACATGGAGTAGTAGACCCCACCTAACTTTATGTTTCACCTACCACATAAAAGCATACCCAATCCACTTGGCAGCCATATTAAAGCCACATCATCATCATCATCTTCTTCTTCTTCCATAATGTCGATTCATTCAAGGGCGAATTCATGGGAAAAAATGACATGTCCTCTTTTGGATTGTTCTTCTAAAATTCATTCTTCCTAACCCAAAACCTTTGCCAATGTTTTCATAGCCACAGTAGGTACTGGCGTTCTTGGTTTCCCTTACGCTTTTAAATGCATCGGATGGATCATGAGCCTTCTCATGCTCTTCTATGTCGCTGCTTTAACTTATTATTGTATGATGTTGCTAGTGCACACTCGACGTAAACTTCAATCTCTGTCTCGTGATTTTTCTAAGATTAACTCTTTTGGGGATATGGGTTCTACCATTTGTGGTTCTTTTGGTAGGTTTGCTATTGATATCATAATTGTTTTATCTTAGACTAGTTTTTGTGTTGGCTATTTAATATTTATCACTAATACTTTAGCCATTTTGTGTACTTCATCCTCACTACTCATGAGTTTACATTCTCAAATTATGGGTTTGTTTGCTAAGAGTCTTTTCATATGGGGTTGCTTTCCTTTTCAGTTGTGGTTAAATTCCATTGCTACTTTAACTCATCTGGCACCTTTGAGTATTTTTGTTGATATTGTTGATCTTGGTGCTATGGGAGTAGTTATAAAAGAGGATGTTTTTGTTATGATTAAAAGTAGGCCAGAAGTGAGAGCTTTTGGAGGTTTGTATATGTTTTTTTATGGTATGGGTGTGGATGTTTATGCTTTTAAAGAGATTAGTATAGTTTTCCCTCTAGAATCAAAGATGAAAGATAAGAATAATTTTGGTAAAATCTTAGGGTTAGGCATGACATTTATTTCATTGCTTTATGGAGCATTTGGTGTATTAGGATATTTTGCTTTTGGGAATGAAACTAAAGATATTATCACTGCCAACTTTAATGTAGGACTTATTAGCACTTTGGTTCAATTGGGTCTCTATATTAATCTTTTTTTTCACATTTCATTTGATGATGAACCCAGTTTATGAGGTGGTGGAGAGAAGGTTTTGGGATGGGAGGTATTGTCTATGGCTTAGATGGCTCTTGGTTTTGGCTGTGAGTTTGGTGGCTCTATTGGTGCCAAATTTTGTTGATTTTATTACCTTAGTAAGGAGTAGTATATGCTGTGGACTAAAATTTATCTTAACGGCTTTGTTTCAATTGCTTATATTTAAAGAAGAGATGGATTAGAAAGGGGAAGAATAAGAAGAAGATGATGATGATGTGGCTGCCAAGTGGATTTGGGTGTATTTATATGGCAATTGAAGCATGAAGTTAAGTAGGGTCTACTGCTCTATATAAGCAATTTCTGTCCAAGTTAACAGACGAGGATTAACGGTGAGAATTTTAAAAATTTTAAGGACTCGATTGTGAAGGAAATGGCTTTTAGGACTATAATTAGTGAAAACCACTTAATTTATAAGACAAAAAAAAAAACCATTATCTCTAAATTATTACATTTAATTGAACATTCAGATTTTTATTTTTATAATTTTTATATCCTTTAGTAGACATTTGTGAAATACATGTAAAATAAATGTTGTATAACGATACTATTAAATGAAGTTTATGCTATGCAAACTACTTTTCATTCATAAATTTAAAATTGATTTAAAATTGGCTCGTGAATACTCAAATTCAACTCGAGCTCATCTCATTTTTTTAAATTTAATATTTTTAATTATTTAATTATTGTATTTAAGTAATATAAATTTAATTTATTTTCAGTTTTTAATAATTCAAAATTTTACATTACTAGTTTCACAGTTTTCATCAAAATACTTGTATATCATATGTGTTATGATTTATAAATGCATTTCATACATTTAATATTAACATACTACCATAAAATTTAAATATCATATTATAATTTAAATTTTAGTATTTTACACATTAATTATCAAAATTATAAATATCAAATATCGTTACTTAATTAAAATTCTTGATAAATTATTAAATAAATTTATTTTAAAAAAGGTATGTATGAAATGAATTGTTAAATGACTAGTGAGTTGGCTAGTGAGTTGAATATTGTTGAGGAAACTAACTCATAGTTCTAATCCAACTTGTCTATTTACACACATTTTATAAAATGTCTGCTAAAAGTATAAAAATTAGAAAAATAAAAGTTTGAGGATTTATTTGAATAAAATAATTTATTAAAGATTTATCATACGAAACTTGAAAAGTTTAGAAACTTTAAAATGATTTTATATTAATATAGATTTATATGACACGAAATTAATTTGATAGAAAATTGGTCAAATTAACGAACATTAACAAAAGATACAAAGATTAGAAGAATAAAAATTCAATGACTCAATTAAAGATAAAAGTTCAATAAATACTAGTCTAGTGAAAATCGAAAAATTTATGTTCAAAAAAAATAAAAATAAAAAAATTCACAACTTTAAAAATGGTTTGAGCCTATCCACATTTGGAAGCTATAATTGACTTATCTATGAATATATTACAATTTACATTAATGATACGATATATATGTACTTGCTTTACTTAATTATTATTTTATTCTTTATGCTTAATTTTGGGATGCATATATTTTGACATACACTCCTAGAAGGCATGTGGTTATATTCTTTTTTCTATTTTTTTTTTTACATTATTTGTGGAGAAGACTAATTTAATATAATGTTCTTCCATGAATCTAGTTTCCAGGGTTGAGTGACAACCTATAGAAGAGAATGGGTTAAACCTTAGACCTTTGTTCAAGATCCACTCTGATGCTTAAGTTAATAATTTATAAAGAGAGATTGAAAGGAGAGGATGTATAATAACATAACAACATACCTTTTTCTTGATGATTTCTCTTTTTTATTATTATTATTATTATTATATATCACAAAGGATCTATAATTGATTAGGAATATTATTGAATTAGGCATTTTATTAAAGTGAGAAGATTATATAGCAATATTCATTAACAGGGGTTTGTATATTAGAATATATTGTCTAGGTTGAAATTAAATTTGATGAGCTCCTTTGAGACTCATTTACTACCTGGACTCATTATCGGTCCATGACTATCAAGTACTCCCCCCATTCCTTCTTATAAGGTATTTTAATTTAAAACAGTTGTGGCTCCACTAAGTACCGAGTGTTTGTGTTCCTCTTAACTTTTCTCACCGTTCTTCTTTTCATCCATGTTTAATGATTATCAAGTTATCAACTTTTATCTCATTGGCAAGTATAAGCTCAATGTAGTAAGCAAAGAGTTCTGGTGATGTTTCAATGTTGCTGCTCATGACATGTGTGTTGGGTTTCGTGATATAAAAAGCAGTGGAAAATTAAAAATTTTATCACGTACCCGAACCCGGATCCATGCAAATTGATTAATTGATTGATTTAGGGTTTTCAAAATCTTACCACAATCACAAGTGAAGGCAAGATTATTAGAAGGAAGAGAGGAGGTTCACACCCGTGACACCCTACCTCGAGCTTTTCGTTTCCTTTGAACGGATTGAGAGGTCTCCAAAAGGATGCGTCCTCTACTGGTATCCACACGAACATACTTTGATTCAAAACGAATCTATGTGTGCTAGCACTTTCTTGATTTTCTCACAAAATCAAGAATGAAAGAACTCTGTGTTTTGTTTTCTCAAAAGGGAGAGAAAACGAATTTTAGGTGGCTAAAGTGATAGACGTGTGTGAAACCCTAGAGAACATGATATATTTATAGAATTTTCAATTAGGGTTTCACTTACCAAAACGCCTTTTGGTATATACCACTTTTAATTCTGATTTGATTTAAATACCAAAACAGAAATATATTTTCCTATTTATTTAAGATAACCATTATTTGTTTGAAAAAAAAAAGATAACCATTACCTTAAATAAATAAATAAATATACAAATTTATATATTGATAAGTGCGAAAAATACTATATTTTTAGCACTAATTAGTTAAGTTTTGTGAGTCTAAAGTCTATGGTAATAATTAATATTGACATGTTTTAGGTTAAAATTGTTGAGTCTAGGTATTTTAAGTTTTTTTAGTATTTTATTATGTTTTTGTTAGTTTTTAGTTGCATTTTATGTTTTTCTATGTTGTTTTGATAGGTACATTTTTGGGCCGCTTAGACCTCTAATATTGAGGGAGGCTTTTCGCATCCTTATAGCTTTATAATGAGAAAGTGACACTCTTGAAATTTAAAGTAGACATCTTAATATTTTTGAATTGAGTTTACTTGTCAAAATCGGAGTTCATTTGGGTTTGCAAATATTAAGTCGAAGTCAGCACATATGCAGCTTTTATTTCAGATTGTGCAGTTCTTAGTATTTCAGCAAATCTTGAGCTACAGAGGTCCAATTAAGATGATTCAAGATTTCATGGAAATCTTACTTCCGTAGCTATAACTTTCATGAAGAGGTCGAGTTCTAATTCTGTGTCTATCAGTGTGAAAATTTGGCATCAAAAGAACAGCCGTGCACAACCATGCGCATGGCCATTCCTGATTTGAAGAAAGCCAAGTTTGGGGGTGCACGGCTGTGCACTAGGGTGTGCATGGCCAATCCTGATTCAATATTTTTTCAAGCTCCAGATATGCACTATTGTGCACAAAAAGTGCATGGCTATGCACCACGGCTGAAACTTAAATTTAGGAAGTTTTATTTTAGGGTTTTAAGAGGACTATTATATATAGTTTTGCTTTGCCTGTTTTTAAGGAGGGGAGGCTGGACTGAAATACAGCCTAGTTCATTTTCATATTTTAATAGAACAATTTTATTTACATTTTTCATTGGGATTTTTGTTACCTACTCAAGGATTATCAAGAGTAGAAGATTGAAGAACAATTACAATCATATTCAAGAGAAGAAGAATAAAAAGGGTTTTTTCCTTCTAATTATTCTTTGCACTTTATTTGATATTATATGATGTTTATGTTTGCTATTTCAATTCTTCTTCTTCTTTCTTCTTGATTGCCATGAGTAGCTAAATTATTAGTTGGGGTTTTTAGACCCGGCTCAAGTATGGACAGAATTAGTTAAATTCCTTGTCACTAAATCTATAATCCATGATTATTATTATTGAACCTAATGCTTTTCTAGGACTGCGCACCCTAGGAATTGAATTAGACGATGGGGTGAGATTGAGAGAAGATCCCTATTGAGAACAAAATAATAATCTGTTAATTAATCAAATTGGTTGAGAGACAGTTTGGTTATTAATATTCCTTGAAAAGCTTGCTTCGATATTGAGAATAATTAATTTCTTAAGTAGTGAGAGCTAATCACTTAGGTAGTTGTTATGATCAATAAAATTATACGAGTGCTTGAGAGAGACTTTCATATGTCTAAAGATGCTTAGGAAATGGAATAAATTCATAAGTGGTAGGGAGATTAACATGACTTTTTGATAAAATTGAGCCGGGGATAAAAACCCTAACATCTATTTAATTGATAAATTTTAGAGTAATTTAATTGTGCTTTCTAGATTAGTTTAATTTTTAGTGAAAATCTTATTCGACTGTCTAAACAAATAAACATAGAAAGTAGTACAATACTCAACATCCACTCCCTGTGGGATCTGTCACGACCCAAACGCAGGAGTCATGACCGGCGCTAGGGAACGAGAATTTATATAAATCCAGAACCCGTAGTAAGCCTTAAACATAAAATCCACAACAAAATAACCATAAAATGGCTCAGAATTAAAACTTTAAATAATATAAAGAAATCTCTCATATCATAATATAATAAAATATTCGCTTACAAATATTGAAATACAAAACCTCAGTCAATAACAACATAAGTCACTATATCAAGTACGTAATACTACTGCAACGTCTAATAAATACAAGGGAAGTTTAGTTTAAAATTTACATAAGTCAGCCGGTGAAGAAAGAGTCTGGCGAAGAGAACTACTATAGGAGATCTGAAGTAAAGAGTCCTGAAAAAAATATTGATGGGGTCAGACCTCACTGAGTGAATCAATTTTATAAAATGCATGCTGGTTTTAAAACCATTTGTTAAAACCCTTTTTAAAATAAAATAGAATAAAATAATTATAATTATTAAAATCATTTAATTTTTCTCGATAATATTTATATAAAATCTCTTTAAAACTCTTAAATCAATTTAATATAAAATCCTAGTACGAAAATATATAAAATAATTATTCTAGTGGAAAACCTGGTAGAACACCTAAATCACTATTCTAATAGCCTTTCAGCTCTCTTCAATCCAAGTGACTGCCGTCCCGAGAGCAAGCTCAACTGAGTTACTGCCACAGTCATTTTACTTATCTATATTGATGTCCTGAAAGCAAGCTTAACCGAGTTACATCCCTTTTTCCGGCCTGAGAGCAATAGCTCCACCGAGCTCTAACCATTCACTCTTACATGAGAGCATACACTCCCCCGAGCCTAATTCACATTTTAAACATATATCGAGATCTTACCCGTGCGCACGTGGTCCTAGTGACACCCACTAGGTAGCACGTTCTACCATTATCTCCAAATCAATTCGAATTATAAATAATAAAATAAAATAAATAAATCATTAAATAATAAATACATAAATATAAATAAAACATAACGAAATAATTTTCCTTTAAACATGCTTTAAATTACTATTCATAAATATAGAAGAAATGATCATGCGTATGGCAATATAAATATATTCATAAATCAACCATATAATCATTTCTTTATTATTTTTAATTACTTGAAAATATAACGAAAATACACGCAACACACATTTCATAAAATTAACTCACAGGTTGAGTGTGTCGGGCGATGCATTTTCTGTTGCCCTGGTGGTACAGCTTGAGTCTCGGAGTTCTCTAAAACAAATAATATTTATTTAAAATATGCTCGTAAAATAAAATAAATAAATTCATGAAAATTCTCAGAATTATGAAAACTATAGGATTGACGAAACTGACTCGACCAAAGACACAACTCAACTAAAACTAGAAATTTAACACAGGCCGATGTCATGTTTTACGAGAAATCTACCGAAAATTCGGCAGAGTCTCCTTTGTAAAACAGACATCTCTCTACAAAAGTAAAGTCAAACCTGCACGCAAACACACTTCAAAATATTCCAAGGCTCAACATCTCGGGTTGGGCCCCCGAACTACAAATTATGTCCAACCGAGAATCGACATCACAATATATATATATATTGTCACGACTCAAACTGGGGAGTCATGACTGGCGCTAGGGAATGAGAATTTATATAAAACCGGAACCCGTAGCAAGCCTTAAAATAAAACTCAATCAAACATAACACAAAAATACCTCTTGAATTAAAACTTTAATAATAGAATAAAATCTCATATCATAACATAGTAAAATATTTTTTATACAATAACCAAATACAGAACTCAGTCTGGAGAAAAAAAAAACAGATACTACAATCAACTGTACCACTACTGCAGCGTCTATCGAAATACAGGAAAGGATAGTCTATAATCTACCATAACCAACCGGAGAAGAAAAAGCCCGACGAAGAGAAATACTGTACGAGGTCTGACTAAAAGGATCCTGAAAAATAATTGAGGAGGGTCAGACCTCACTGAGTGAATTATTATTATATGTATACATGCCACCTAAGCACACAATCAATCAAGTATTAATATAACATTTATATCCATTTTGTATTTACACACGTTTTTCAAGCATAAGATTGATAATACTTTATGTCATCATAGCAGATGCAAGCAAGTGGAAGAAATCAGATGATGCAGATGCTCAAAATCATATGTCACGCCAAAACAATTAGATGCAGTAAGATTTCGGGTCGAGGATCAAAGTAGAACCCTAGAATAACTCGAAACCTTAAGTACTGTTTTTCACTAAAACTCTTTGGCCAATAGGCCCACTTGAATCCAAATAACATTTTTCTTTTCCAATTTGGTAGTGGACTGGCCCCGAGACTAAGTCAATCAAGCTACAGCAGTCCCACTACTGCCACGACTGGCCCCGAGACACCATGTCAATCGAGCTCCTACAGTCTGGCTACCTTTCTGAAACCACAAATCTCAATAAATCATTGATTCATATCTCACATCAATTAATACTTATCAAGTCCTAGTATCAAGCCTACTGTTGCGCAATAGTTCTAGGGTAGTCTACTAAGTGGCACATTCTGCTAAAATCCTCCAAAACGTTTTTCATAAGTAAAATAATAAAATTTATTTCAAATATGCCGCATCCATCAATAACAATTAGTAATCGTATTTAGATATGAAAATATATATATTCACTAATAAAAACAGCATTCAAATCCAGAATATAATATTCACATTATTCAAATATGAATGCCAAGTCATGAATTCTATATGCCGCGTATACATATAATAATAACTCACAGGTGTGCACTCCTCTACAACAATTCGACTGGCCCGGTCTTGGCCTAGCTCGCGGTACAACTAAAGAAATGATAATAATAATATTATCAGAATAATATTCTTAATTTAATAACTATAAAATTTCTACAGAACGACTCCGAATTTAGGATCGACTAGATGTCACGCTTTACGAGAATTCTACCGAAAAATTCGGCAGAGTCTCCTTTGTAAAGCGGACGTCCCTCTACCGAAGTAGAGTCAATCCTGCACAAAAAACAGACTTCTAATCCAAAAATACTCACTGCTCGGGTTGGGCCCCTAGACTGCATATAACGCCCAACCGAGCTCAAACAAAAATTTAAAATTATTAAAATAATAATTTAAATACTAAAAATTCATCAAACTCAATTATTTACGTATTAAAAGCATAAAATATAATTATTTAACTAAATAAATGATAAATACCACACCAACACTTAAATTATACTAAAAATCCATTTTTCAAAATTAAGTAATTAAATAGTATTTAATTACCAAAAATCAATTAAATTATAAATTATTTAATTTAAGCAACTAAAAACTTATAAAATCATAAATCACAAATATTTTATTAATCGGATATTATTTCCGGAAATTACTATTTATTTACCAAAAATAGTAATTTATTAATAAAATTATTTTAATTTATTAATCCATGGCTCAACATCTCGGATTGGACCCCCGAACTACAAATTACGTCCAACAGAGAATCGACATCACAATATATAATAATAATAATAATAATAATAATAATAATAATAATAATAATTCCTCAAATCACCAAAATATCTCATAAAATTAAAAACCTTTATTTTCCAATAAATAATAAAATTCTAGTTTTTAAATAATATTTGGCTAATAAAATTCATAAATGGAATAGAATTCCATTTTACAATTAAATTAAATAAATTGCAAATAATTATTAAAATCACTTATTAACATCATAAAAATAATAAAATGCCCATTTAAGCTAAAAATAATAAATAAATTTATTATTCATATATTATTCCAAAATTATCATAAATTCACTAATAATTGGAAATAATAATAAAATTATTTTTCATACTTTTATTAATTCAAAAATAGTCTAAAACAAAATAATTAACAACAATTTCAATTAAAATCAAATAATTTACTAAATTCCAATGGTTTTCCAAAAATACATATTTAGACATAAACTACAAAAATTCAATTAAATACCACATTTCAATCTATTTACATAATAAAAGTATAAAAGACGTTTATTTCCGAAATAAATAATCAAATTCGAATTATAATTAAGTTCCATTATTAAAATCTATTCTTCCAATTTTTTAAATTAAATAACAATAATTACAAATAATTATTTAAATTGCTCAAATATATAATAGACATAACCAAAAACTCATTTAAGCTTAAAAATAATAATTAAATTTATTATTCATATATTTTTCCGGAAATTACTAATAATTAGCTAAAAATAGGAAATAATTCATAAAAATTATTTCAATACTATTTATTTCTCAAAAACTGTTCAAAACATAATAATTAACAATAATTTCAACTAAAATATAAAAATTACTAATTTATACTAACTTTTCCAAAAATTTATTTTTCATATAAACATTTGAAAATTTATAATAAACATTCTACACATAATTTTAATAAACTTCCTTCACGAAGTTTGCTCAACATAATATATAGAATTTATTAAAAATATAAAAAATTTCCAACCCAGAACTGTCCGGAGCAGTACCATGAACAGTAACCCCGAACACGGAAAATTCAAAATCTTCAGAAAAATAATTAAAAATCATATCTAGCATGCTTACATCCTCTAGATCATTTATCTCAAAGCAATTAAATCTAATTAAATCAAATTAAGGATCAATTTAACAATTATTCAAAAATTAACCTAAAAATAAATAACTCAAAATTGAGGGGCTTACCGGAGTTACCCAATCAAATTGAGTGAGGGGAAACGAAGCCCAAGACATAAGGAAGAGTGAGGGGAAACGTACACCCTTCTAATATTTTAACAATAAAAAAAATTCTTTTCTAAAAAAAAATCTCACTTTAAATCTCCACCACAACTTTATTTATACACATAATAATATTTTAAAAATAAAATATCTTCCACCTCATTATTCACACATACTCAAATATATAATATAAAAATCAATTCTTTTTCTCCAAAGTATTATTCATACACATTAATATACATATACACATATTCTTAATAATTAATAAAATTTTCTTAAAATATATCATTAACTATAATTTCATAAAAATAAAAATAAAAATAATAATAATAATTAACATCCGAAAATCCATAATTTAATTTAATAATCAAATAAAATTTGGGTTATAACGGGATCGATATTTTTACTACTTGGATGACTCCGTGCGCTTGTGGATTTTACACACCAAGTTTTTGGCGCCGTTGCTAGGGAGTAATAAGTTGATATTGTGATAAAATTTGTGTTGTTTGATTTAAACTTTTCTTTTTAATTTATATAGTTGCATTATTTTTTGGCTTTTTCTAGTTTTCCATTGTCTTTTATAAGGAGCTTTTGCTAGTGCATATGCTTATCGCACAATACTACTAGACAAGGTGAATTATTGATATCTCTAGATACTTAAATTGATAGAACTTTTTGTAGGAGATAAAGAAGACAAAGGAATATGATGAATGGAGCTGAAAATGGAGTTGCAGATCCTAAAAATCAGAATAGATAGAATGTATAAAGAACCATGAGGGACTTTGTTAGTCCACATATGCAAGGGGATCAGAATCCTATTGTAAGACAGACAGTTGCTGCTAATGATTTTGAAATCAAGCCGGCCATGATTCAAATGATTCAGAACTCCCAATTTAGTGGATTGCCTCAGGAAGATCCAATAGGCCATATGAAAAGATTTTTTGAGTATTGTTCAACTTTCAGAATGAATGGGGTGCAGCCAGAAGCTATTCGGTTGATACTTTTCCCTTTCTCACTCACTGATAGGGCGAAAAGATGGTTTAGTAGCTTGCCGCCTAACTCCATTAATACTTGGTAGGAGATGTACACAACACTTTTTAACAAATATTTTCCACCTGCTAAAGTTATGAGAATAAAAAATGAGATCAATTCATTTTATCAGAGGGAGGATGAAAGCTTCTATGAATGTTGGGACAGATTGAAGGACCTACAGAGACAATGTCCACTACATTTGATACCTACTTGGGATTTGGCTCAGTCTTTTTACAAGGGTGTGAATCCATCAGTCAGAGTCAACATAAATGCAACTGCTGGAGGGACAATCATGTCCAAGACACGAGAGCATCTTTTTGAGGAGATGGCAAATACACAGAGTTTGTGGTCTAATGAGAGAGTTATACTAAGAAAGGGAGGTGCACTAGAAGTGGATGGGTTGATAATGTTGAATGCAAAATTGGATGCCTTGACAAAAAGAATTGACAAAAACATTAGTGCAATTTCTTCTTCAACTCTTTCAGCTTGTGAGCTTTGTCATAGTGGACATCCTACTATTGAGTGTCAATTCATGCAGAGTTTACCCATGGAGAATATGAACTATGGGGACAATTTCAACGAGGGTCAACAATATAATCCTATGCTAGGTAATACATATAACCCAAATTGGAAGAATCATCCAAACTTCTCATGGAACAGTTAAGGAAGTAATAAGTGGATACCTCAAGTACCACCAGGTTTTGGAGGGTCTAATGCTTATCAAGATCAAGGTCAATTCTATTTTCAACAAGAGAAAGTTTCTTCTTCTTTACCTTCTCTAGAGAGAAAAATGGAGAAATTCATGGATATAATGGCAACCAAGATAAATCAGCAGGATGAGGTAATAAAAGAGCTTGAAGGGAGATTTGAGCAAATGCATTTAGACAACCAACTCATGTTCCAAAATCATTCATCCTCAATCCACAACTTGGAGGTGCAGATGGGACACTTGGCCAACTCCTTATCCATAAGAAATCAAGGGACTCTACCTAGCAACACTGAAAAGAACCCTAAGGAGTATGTTAAAGCAATTACTCTGAGGAGTGGTACAGAATTGCAACCATCTAAGAAGAGTGCACCTACATCTAGTAATGAAGAAGAGAATGAGGTAGGAAAAGAGACAGAACATATTGAAGCCTAGGTTGAGGAGAAAGATGCAAAGCAAGACAGCAGCAAAAAGAAGGAGTCTCCTCCACCACTTAAACCATATGAACCACCAGTTCCATTTCCTCAAAGGCTTATAAAGAAAGAGCATGATCAACAACTTGCTAAATTCTTGGAGATGTTTAAGAAGCTACACATAAATATACCATTGGTGGAAGCAATTGCACAAATGCCCAAATATGCTAAATTCTTGAAGGAGCTTATTTCTAGCAAGAAGAAGTTGCAAGAGTTTGAGAATATTACACTTAGTAAGGAGTGTAGTGATATCATTTCAAACAAACTTCCACTAAAGAGTAAACATCCAGGGAGTCTTACTACACCTTGCTCTGTTGGTAATTTAAATTTTCAAAAAGCTCTTTGTGATTCAAGTGCTTCTATTAATTTGATGCCTTTATTTGTTTACATGAGACTTGGCTTAAGTGAAGCAAGAGCTACTAATATATGCTTGCAGCTTGCAGACAGGACAAAGAAAAAGCATGAAGGAATAGTGGAAGATGTATTAGTAAAAGTAGGGAAATTTATCTTCCCAGTTGACTTTGTTGTGCTTGATTTTGAGGAAGATGAAGTTGTGTGTAGACACCCAATTCAGGGATAAGGGAGTGTGGATGTGATAGAGCACTCCAATGATGAGAATTTATTATAAATAGATCCTCAGAATTTGATTTTTGGATCTCATCATAGTACATATTGCTTGATGCCATATATCGACTATATAGCACATCTTGCTTAATATCATATAGTAGTTAAAGCACCAATCACAAGTTTGCGATCACTTCTAGGCAAAAGCCTCAAGGAGCAGGTAAGTATCCTAACTCTTTGCTTTAGAAATTGTGTGTTTATATGCTTTGCCGCAATTTGTCAAGCAAACAGTGACAAAGGGGGGCAACTGTAGACACCCAATTCCGGGATAAGGGAGTGTGGATGCGACAGAGGACTCCAATGATGAGAATTTATTATAAATAGATCCTCAGAATTTGATTTTTGGATCTCAAAGGCTAAAATGCTCTTTCTCAAGGATTTAATTGAG